>CM076577.1:1417317739-1417380898 GCA_034641835.2 Pinus albicaulis
AAATAAAACCTTCAAATTTGAGGATTTCTAATAGATTAATGCCCATTGAGCTGCAGAACAACAAGCTGAGTGTCTAGGAACTTCACCATTAATCGATGAATGTTGAGAGCAATGGCTTCAGTTAAGAGTTCAATGACAACACTGTTTTCAATGAAATTGTTGGTTGTTCATGCTAGACAAATACCTTGAAGGTCTATCAACTCACCATTAGGATCAGAAAACATCGAGGCTGTGGGAGGCACCATCCATGAAACCAACATAAGGAGTGAAAAACATCTGCATAGCAAGAAATGACATAATAAGGGGGAAAAAACTGATCACAAAGCACACCAAGAAAAAAAATATACAAAAAAGAAAAACACACTTATGTAGAAAAGGACATGCACGAGAAACTCATGTATAGTATTTCTTGAGGTATAGCCCATTTCTGGGCTGATTCAAAAGATATCCATCATAGTCAATTAGCTCATAGGCCCTGTTATGCAACACACGCTTAACAATGTAGGGCCTATGCCACATGGGTTTGAATTTTCCTGTCCTGAGATTATCATGAGATTGGTCATACAAGAGGACTAGGTCTCCTTCTACAAAGGTAGGAGGGGAAACTATTTGATCAAAGTGAGATTTGACCCGATTTTTCTGTGCCTCTATTACTAGAGCAGTAAAACGGTGAGTTTCATCTAACCTCTCCAAATATAGAATGCACTCTTCCTCCGACGAGGTATTAGGTAGTAATTCAACAACTATCTTGAGAGAAGGGATTTCACATTCAATCGGAAGGGTAGCTTCCAAATTATAAACAATTTGGAATGGGGTGAATCCAGTTGCATCCTTCACTGAGGTTCGGTAAGCCCAGAGAGCTGAAAACAACATGAGATGTCAGTTGGACTAGTGGATTCCAATTGTACGTTGAAGCATAGTGACTAGAACCTTGTTCATGGCTTCAACCTGGCCATTGGCCTGAGGGTAGTACGATGTTGAGGTGTTGTGAGGTGGACCCAACTTAGAAGTCAACTCAACCATCATATAATGGCGAAATGAGAGCCATGATTGGTAATAATGGCTTGAGAGACACCAAACCTGGTAATCACATGATTGAAAATAAATTGTGAAGTCATCTTACCGTCAGCTCTGAGTGTAGGCATTGCTTCGGCCCATTTAGTGAAGTAGTCCATGGCTACAATAATATAAGCATGCCCCCTAGCCGAGTGAGGGTTACATGTCATAAAATCGATGCCCCACTTTGCAAAGGGACTGTAATATTCCTATTTTAATAGGAATATTCAATTTCATTTTGTTTTCTTTGTTCAAAGAATAATTATGTAAAGGAGGGTCAAAAACTCATAATAAAAGAATAAATACATGCCCAATGTGAAAAAGGATAAATCTGGGCCACTTTAATAAACACACTTGAGTGTGAAAAGAACAAATCCACTTTACTGGGTCAATATTGACCATATCAACAACACAGTATTGGAGGAGTGCTCATCAATGAGGCACAACGCAATTCTAGAAGGAGGTCTCTTGTGTGAAAGGGATAAGTTGATAAAGGTGGTTTGGGGTTTTGGCAAGCTCTCATCTTATAAAAGGAAGTGGAAGGCAACATGTTGAGGTTGTTCATGATTTTATTTCTGAATCGTTGTCTGTTTAGACAAACAACTTTCTTAGCTGCTTAGCCTAGATTGCATTGGGATTTCCTATTTAGGAGTTCCATCTCTTCCCATTGAGGAGCTCTTGGGAGAGCTTGTATTGCTTGTCCACTATCTAGTTGGAGATCAAGCTTCTACTTCTAATTGCAATGCAGATCCAGTGAGGGTTTGCTTGCTTTAGTAAGCTGCAACAAGTGGAACTCTAGATCTGTTCAGATCTAGCTTGTATTGGAGCCTCTTCTCAGTGAGTGTGTCTTTTAACCTCCTGGAAGAGTGCATCCATTGTCTAAGCTTCAGTTTTGATCTTGGCATCAGGACAAAGTATTCTACATCACCATATACATAGTTCCTTGAAGAGACTGTGTCCTTTTTGCAGGCATAGTTGCAGTAGGGTTTTGTGTATCAGCTTGAAGGAAAGATATCTGGTGAAAGGGACCCTTCCCTTCACTATGGTGATCCATGGATTGGCCAAACAATCCATGTTCATTTTAGATATGATATATTGTGTATCATATTATTCAGAAATTTCTGAAGATTACTGCAGATCTGTGGCTTAGATCTCAGATCTATTCATTGATATCCATCTTTTGCTGAGATCCCCAAGGGGAGTGTAAAGAAGAGCCTCTTTGGCATATATATCTATAATAGATATATATTTTTATGTAAATATCTTCCCTAGATATGAGATATAATTAAATATTTCTTCAACCTCCTGAAAATTACATTGTCAAGCTCTTCAGTCTTAATACATTGTTGCAACACCTCAATCTGAGGCATTCTTCATGTAAATTCTCTGCTTTTCTCTTAAGAAATGTTTGATCCACATCCTTGATCCAATTTACTGATGTTAATACCCTATTAGAGTTAATACCTTCATAAAATCATGCTGTCTGTGCTTTAGTAATCTCTGCATACTCTAAGTCATGGGAAATCAGGGTCTTTAAGCCATTTCAGGATTGAGATGTTTGTTTAACTTAGCTAGAATGATTTTTTTAAGATGAAATTTTGTATGGGAGTCCCACATGACCTAAGCTAACAGATCCAGCCATCACTTTCCTCTGTTTTTATGTATATTTCTAAAAATAACCCTTTTAGGGCTTAAATCATTGTTTTTCCCCACTGTTGGTTGAAGGGATAGATCACTTTCCTTGCTGATGCATATATTACTAATATAAAAGTTTTTATTAACATATCTCATGTGTTATTAACCTTTTAATACTCCAATACAATGTTTATATATTGCTGCAGCCCTCTTTGGACACTTATCAAGCCATACTAGGTGTGGGAGGCCTGTTTTCTTCACCTAGTTTGTTTGGTTTATGATCTCTTCTTGGAATTGGGTCTTAGATTATCCGATATAAGGAATCCAAGGGTTGATATTGGTTGCTAAATCACACATTCCTGAAAAATGTGTTTTTCAGGCCTGTTTTTCTGAGTAGTCCCTTTGGGGATATTACAAGGACTAACGGTAATAATGGGATGGAGGTGAGTGGGAGGCGCACACATATTTTTCTGGTAAATATTGAAGTCGTGACATTTACGGACATCGAAAATACAATCTTTGAAAATGGTAGGCTAGAAATATCTAGCACGAAGGATTTTTTGTGCAGTAGCATACCGAGACAAGTTACTGCCACATGCACCAGAATGGCAGTCATTGAGGAATATTTCATCTTCCTCAAGGGTTAAACACCGGTGGAGAATGAAATCAGCTCCGATGTGGTATAGAGTACCTTCAACTATGCGATAAGGTTGTGAATGATAATAGATACGTCGACGCGTATCCTTCTTCAACTAAGATCGGAAGGTGGAAGTCTGGAGATAAATGATGATATCACCGTACCATGGATCAAGGGTGCTAATCAGAAAAAGAGTGTCATTTGGAATGCGTTCCTCAGAACTAAAGGGAGCAGAGGCAGAACATAAAGAGCATATCAAATCGAAAAAAACCAACGATTTATTCGATTTGGCGGTTATGAACTCCAAATCAAACTCTTGGAGGATAACTATCCACTTTGAGTATTCCCCCCCCCCCACCAATTGTCGAGTAAATATATAGGGCATGGGGTTGTAATAAAAAATCATGGTTACTGTGTGAAGTAAAATATAATGGCAAAAATGTTGGATGACTTGAACAACTACCAATGCCAATTTCTTTACATGTGCGTAACGTGTTTTAGCATCGAGAAGATTGTGGCTCAAATAATAAGTTATGTGCTCATCACCATCGTCGTTGTCTTGTAAAAGAACCATGGAAATAGTGTTAACTATGGCAGCCAAATAAGCAATGCCTTCAGTGCATTGAAATATTTGGGGAAATCTCATCCCATAGGAATGAGACACCTTGCTTAAGTAATCGTGTGAATCCTTTGGCGACTTCAACATATTTAGGTATAAAATGGTGCAAGAAATTAACTTTCCCTTACAAACTCTGCAACTGATGTAAAGAGGAAGGGTAGGGGAGTTTGACAATAGCTTCGGCTTTAAGAGGGTCGAGACGAATTTCATATTTAGAAAGGATAAACCCAAATAGTCTACCAGAATCGATGTAGAAGAAACATTTATGCGGATTGAGTCGAATGTTGTAGCGTCGATAGCGAAGAAATATTTAATGGAGATGATCGAGGTGGTCTTTATGCTTAGCGGAGTGAGCTGGACATCCATGTAAGGTTGAAAAATGCCCTTAATATCATGGAAAGAATATGACATTGCTTGTTGGAATGTAGCACCAACATTCTTAAGGCCAAAAGGGAGCTTCTTTTATGCGGAGGTGCCCCACGGACAAATGAAGGAGGTCTTGTGTTGATCAATTAGAATAATATTGATCTGGTTATAACTAGAAAAACCCGTCCATAAGGGAAAATATGTCACTCCCAACACATTCGTCAATGATCTGGTTGATGAAAGGAGTGGGATAGTTATCCTTAGGACAAGCGTGATTGATATCGTGGTAATCTACATAGACACAAATAATACCCTAATATTTATCCATAGGAATGATGTTAGAAATGCGTTTTGTCAAGGGAATGAGATAAATGAAGCCAATTGTGATAAGTTTTTCAAATTCTCCTTTTATGGTAGCTACCTTTCTAGGGTGGACGGGATGAAGACGTTGGTGAGAAGGTTTCACGTCAGGATAAGTATGGATCTCGTGCACAACTATACTGGATCGATGCCGGGCATTTATTCATAGGACCAAGTGAAAACGTCTCCAAAATCTCAGAATAGACTAGTATAGACCTTAATCTCATCAGGAGAACAAGTCACCCCAATGTAGATGTTCTCGACAACCCCCGGTTTAACAAAGACGTTAATAGGCATCGTTTGCATAATGTTTCCCATGTTACCTTCTGAAAAGACTTCATGTGTCAAGATGGGCGTTTGAAGTGGATAGGGAGGAGCTTGGGAAGCGAATTTCTTAGTACAAGTAGACATGGACCCAAGGCCAAACATAGAGGAGGAACAATGATGACTATCATCCCAGGGAAGATCCTCAAGATACATGGTTTTCACGATGGATTCATCAGTGGGAAACATGTTACGCAATATTTTTTCACCATCGCTGCAATCCCCATCTCGAAAATTGGAGGACAATTTCAATGATTTATGTTTACTATGATACATTGCCATAAATTTCATTGCATCCTTTGGCATGTCAAGAACATATTCTCTGTTTCTCATTCCTCAAGAAGACCTTCAAAAAAATATGATTTTGGGTCAGTTATGGACTCACGCCCATGGAGAAATTAACACTAGGCCCCATGCCCACTGGCGCTCTATCTCAGAAGGGCATTTGCGCGAATCTGCTTTTATAATTTTTTTTAAAATAGAAATGAAGTTTCCATGCTTAACAACTTCATGAGAGGAGTCATCATGGTTTGTTCGACTGAATCACATTGAGTTTCTCACTTTGCATTGTTGGTTCCTACAATTGTGCAAATCCCCAAAGGTATAGACCTCTCCTCCACCTTATGTGGGATCCCAAACCACCTCCTCCTCTCCTATAAATTATTGCTCCTCACATTGATTCAGCTAGCTGAACAGTCATTACTATAGATGGTGTGTAGAAGAAGGCAGAGAAGAATCCATTGTTGAGAGAGATTTTAATCCCATTGCCACATTGAGTCGAATTCCGAACAAATTCTTGAGACGTGCCTAACTGAACCCATCGAAGGAGATCTGCAATGTCAAGGCATAAGGTTGTAAACTTCTTTATCTCTATTAATAACACATGACTGGTTTCTGGTTCCAACTTTGTTTCCATTTATATGTGAAGTGTTTAGCTCTCCTTGACTAGCTAAATAGCTGTAGATGAATGTATATGCTTGTATGCTGTAATCTTTTGTTTGATCTTTGTGTAGACACGTGAACATCATCACCAACACGGAGCGCAAGGCATGAAGATAAAGATCGAAGGATCAATGCTACGTGCCATGACGAAAGCGTTGGACCGAGGTAGGATATCTGTTCCGGTCCATATTTCATTTATAAGCTAGGAATTCAGGAGTCCAACATGTTCCCTTGTTGTTAGACCCACCCTAAGGCTAAAGGGATCGCCTCTGTCTGTAGAGGGTATTTTCCTTCTCAACAAAGGCCTGTGCTGAGACTGCAATCCATTAGCAGAAGTAGGTAGCTAGAACATGCCTCCATTTGATAACATTGTGCGAAGTTGAGCGATGGAAGAAAGAGTTAAGGGTGAATTGAATTGAGATGGAACAATAGAGTGATTTGAGCTTCAAAACCTGCATTTCATTTAAAATGACTCCCTTCTTCTCTATTGGTCCATACCTTGTGGTGAATTGGACAATTGTACACCTAAATTCATTTTTTCCAATTATTTGATTTTTCATGAGTTGAAAATGATATTAAACATAAAATTAACATGTTTTAACAAATCAAAATTCAAGGAAAAATATTAAAATTGAAGTATTATTTAGGAAATTTTAGATAGGCGCACCTTTTGAATGTAATAATGGATAACAAATAAATAATTTACTATTTATAACACATGAAAACATACTACTTCCTACTTTTGGTACAAATTATCCTCTTTTCGTTCATGTGTTTTTGTTCGCTTCACATTTCCATTGAATTTTTTCTTGTCACAAGAGCCTATAGTCATAGGCATAAAGAAAATAAATCAACCTACATATTGTAAATTATTTCAAGAATAGAAATATGTTCGTTAGCATTAAAAATATTTTATGCTTCTCTACAACATCTTCATCATTCCAAGGTTTATTTTATAAAGTCAATACAACATCTTTAAAATTTAACACACCATATATAGGTATGTAGTGGTTTCTTTGCTGCAATTCATTGTTAATATTTCAAAGGAATGACAATTATTTATGACTTATTCTAGGGTGTGACGCGATTTATATTAAAATATTACCTTCATGATGCTTAAATTAGTCAAACATCTAAGATTTAGTTTATGTTCAGGTAAAGTGATCCACAAAATGAAGTCCCTCCTTTCCTGAAAAAATGTTGATTTACCTAAAAACATGAAGACAATGTGAGATTTTCGATTGCAGCAAAAATATATTAACGAATGCGAATTCTGAGAATTTTTTCATCGGTTTTGGGTAGTCGTTCACGTCCAAACCCTCGTTACCTGTAAGAAAAAGTAGAACTAATCAACCTTAGGTTGTCATCGAAATTAAAATAAAAGAAATTAATAGAGTGACCAAACCCTGAATGGAAAACATACTGCAAAAAACTCAAGTATGGAAGGACCGATGAATAAATAGAGAAATAACTATAAGAGAAACCCTCTTCTCGAGAACCGAGAGGGGAATAACCCTTGGTGTTAAGTCTTTGTTCTTTCTTGGTTGTAAGTTCCTTTTCTAAAAAACAAAGGTTGATTTACTTGAAAAACATGAAGTCAACGTGAGATTTTCGATGCCAGCAAAAAGCTATTGACGAATGGGAACTTAGAGAAAAATTTCGTCAGTTTTGGGTAGTTTCTCACCTCCAAACCCTGGTTACCTATAATAAAAATTAGAACTAAGCAACCTTAGACTGTCATCTAAATTAAACTAAAAAAATTAATATAGTGACCAAACCTTGAATGGAAAACTTATCACAAAAAACTAAAGTATGGAAGGACCGAGGAATAAATAGAGCAATTCATGTAAGAGAAACCCTCTCCTGGAGAATCGAGAGGGGAATAAGCCTCCGTGTTAAGAATTTTTTCTTTCTTGGCCATAGGTTCCGTCCAGGTGTAGCATGACAGTTATCATGTATAGTTTAACCAATTTGTCCAGAAACCACCCTCAAAGC
The DNA here is from genome assembly GCA_034641835.2 of Pinus albicaulis. Lineage (NCBI taxonomy): Eukaryota > Viridiplantae > Streptophyta > Pinopsida > Pinales > Pinaceae > Pinus > Pinus albicaulis. The sequence continues at coordinate 1,417,325,674 of CM076577.1, forward strand.
CATATAGCGTTTTTAGGCACATTATAAGATGATTCTATGTTGTTCAATTTTGAATTTGTTTGATTGCTCACGTTATCATCCAGTTCAAGAAACCGCTGAACACATTACATGCCCTAATTATTAGTTTTATATTAAATATTAACTATTAATTTGGCACCCTAAAAATCTTTAATCGCCTAACATTCTAGCAAATCATGCAAACTGGTACACATTGGCAGCTTAGGGAGTTGTTCTGAAAGGGGAACTTCTTAATGATGGTGCTTTAATGGTAATAACTTCACTAATTGAGATATCTTCAAAGCTAATAAATATTATATAAATTAATATATACATTCTTAAATTTAAAAAGTTAATTTACAAGTTATCATTTTATTTTTTAATAAAATTATATATATATATATATATATATATATATATATTCTCAATCCCCTCATTATTTTTTATTAAAAATTATAATAAATAATTTTAATTAATATTAAAATTATTTTATTATTCTTTCTTTCCAGATATGCCGTAATGTGAAATATGTTTTAAGACGTCCATTTCGTAATGTTTCTCTCAAACATCAAGTCAGCGATTATTTTTATAACATTCAAATAAATTTATTTCATCCCTCATACCCATATATTTGGTAATATTTAAATATTTATATTTTATCGTCCTCCTTATCCATTCATTCCATATCAAATTAATTTTATTTTACGCTCTTAAACATCAAATCATGTATTCATAAAATGTTGTCTTAAATTTTATTATGCTGAAAGTGTTTTTAAGTGAAACATGTTTTAAGATATCTATTTGGTAATGTTTCTCTCAATCAAGTCATCGATTATTTTTATAATATTCAAATAAATTTATTTCATCCCTTATACCCATATATTTGGTAATATTTAAATATTTATATTTTATCGTCTTCCTTATGCATTCATTTAATATCAAGTTAATTTTATTTTAGGCTCTCAAACATCAAATCATCTATTCATAAAATTTTGTCATAAATTTTATTATGCCGAAAGTGTCTTTTAAGTGAGTGGTACTCTTTGAGATTTCGTCGTCTGTCCATATCCATTGGAAGCTTTCCACCTGTCATATATCATTCCTCGGCAACCAATATTTCAGCTGCTATTCGCCCATTAATGCCCTTAAGAGTACTACTGGGCATACCATGGGCATGGACATAGCATCGATCATCAAGACTTGTACACCACTCCAACTGCTTTAATGCATTAAGGCTCGCCACCACCAGATCGTAGGAATGCGAGGGTACACTATACGGTGTACGCATTAATTGCAAGCTCATTCTGAATTTTAAGTTTGAATTTGACAACTGCGCTGTAAATTTGAATTTTGAATTTATATTTACCGCTCAGCCAATGTTTTGTTGCAGCTGCTGTGTTCGTAATTTTCACAGGCCATTTTGGTGGGGAATGAACTCGACATGGATTTCATCAAACATCGAAGAAATGAGGTGAGCGACACCAATGTGGTTTAATTCACAGCTGAAGCAGTGTGAGGAGGATCTACTTTCAAGAGTCATGGCACTTACTGAGACCACATATCTCGAATGGCGTCAAGATGGGGAGTTGTTTAGACGAATTGCATCAAGAAATGATCATCTATAGCTTACGATATATTGGTTGCAGCATTCGAGCAGCCTCAATCTGCAGAATTGATTATACCGTTCAGAGAAACCCATCCTTTTTTCAGGCAATTCTTTAATTCGTTTTTATCACTGCATTTTTGAGAAATTTGATGTTTTGGATCGTTTAAGAATAAGCCAAAATCCTGCAAATTCCAAATATAAACACCGAAATAGATACCTGATAATTTTTGCTGAAAAAGTGGTGGATTTGTCCCTGCATTCGTTATGGGATCCGATTGGCTGTTGCCTTATTCCTATCCTGCGAGCGAGACAACGTATTCAATTGTTTCACATGTCGATCTGCAGGTTGATTGCCGAGTCACTGCTTCCAGAAAGCGTCCATCCCCGGTAGACTTGGACTCGCGGGACTGTAATGATCTGCAAGAAATTGTATGGCGAGATGTGGATCAGATGACAAGTTTTTAAGAAAGAAATCCAAATATTAGAAGAGCTGATGCGCAGGAATTAGCGAATGAAACGTTTATGTACCCAACTAGAATCTATGTTACTTGCTACTCCTGTAAATGTAATTAAAAAATTATACAACTTCCAGGATTGATTTATTTTTTACATGAAACTGTAATATCAGTTCTCTATTAAGCTTATTCAGCTTTATATGGTTTTTATTAAATTGCATATTTTGTTTCATGATCCAGCTTGACTGATGCGGATTACTTGAGGCAGCCATAAATCACATTAGAAAGGTCGAGGAAAATATGCATCAACTGAAAAGAAAGAGAGACAATCTGCTGGCAATCCAATCTGGAAAAAAAGAAACTAAGGAAAAATGGCCGTGAAATTTGATTGTAGGGAAGCAATTATTAGCATTACTAGCAAAAGAAGGCCGAGATGCATGTGGAGGATTCTGGAGGAGCTTGAAAATCATGGCCTATATGTGGAGACCTCACACCATTTTAGCTCAGAATCCTCTGTTCTTCTTAGGGTTGGAATTTGTCAGGCATTTTTCCATAGCTCATTTTACCTTTAAAATATTTTCATTACAGTTACTTGTGATCTGCATTGAAATGTGTATAACTTATTTTTTATGGTTGAATTTTTTCCCAAAAAATTATTAATATATTTTCAAATCTGTATATTTTGAAATATGAAATACTCAGTTACTAATTATAAACATTAATTATACATGTAACAATGTTCTTCACTGCATCATATTCAGTTGACTTTCTTATTGTCTAATAAAATGTATTGCGTCTCTATCAAGATATAGTGATTTAACCCACTATTTTTCTATATTTTATGCATTGATTTATTATATTTAGGTAGTTTTTAGGATATATCTGATTAATATAATCACGCATTGTGTAGATTTACTTTAAAAAAAAAAATTGAAAGAGAAAGAAGATTTATACTATATTGTAGTATATCACGGTTTTGCTTTTAATGAATAAGAGTATAGAACTCGAATTTTAAATTGGAATAAAAAAAATTACTTTTTAATGCATATTGTAATGTTTTTCTAATAGTTAAAAAATTTATATAATATATTTTTTATTTTAATTTAAATATTTTTAAATAAAAAATTATTTAGTTAATTAATAATATACATTGAAAAGTTATTTTATTTATGTTGTATATTATATTTTAACTCATATTTATAAATATGAGAAATATTGTGATTTTTATTTTTGAAAATAAATTATATTTATGTTATATATTTATTATATTTAGTTTTTTATTTAAATATAATTTAGAATTTTATATCTTTTGATTAAGTGTATAGACATTTATTTTGGAACAATCTTTCTAGAATTTTAAAGTAATTATCAATAATTATTTGGTGGATGACATAGATTTAACTTCTATGGAATATTTATATTTTTATTACATGTTTTCCTTTTTAATTAAATTGATTAATTAAAAGAAATAATCATATAGACAAGCATCATATGAAGTGATTTATGCTTTTTTTGGACATGGTGTCATCATAAGTTATTTTATTGGCCCATGATATTGTAATTGAGTCAATTTAGAAATTAAAAATCTCCATTGTGAATATAGATGGTTACAAATATTATTCCATGCTTTTTAAATGTATAAATGTTTAACTTATATATTAATTATTTTCATAATTAATAATAATAATAATTTAAACTAATTATAAATTTTCTAGTTTTTATGATTTTTGCAATTTTAGCAACATGAGATGTCTCATGTGGTAAGTGCTTTTCAAGTTGCACTAATAAAGTTTTATTTTCATTTTTTTAAATCAATTATTTTATTATGTATTTTTTTATTATATTATGTAATTCTTACATAGAGCCACATTATGGGTCTATGATTATTTATTCCATACTAAAAAGTGGATTTGAATAAAGATGTTTATTGCTACATCATATATGTGTTCATTGAATTACTATCATTTTATTTAAGCAAATACAATATGAGGAAGGCTTTGTCTCATGTTTAGGATATGGATCCAGTATAGTTTTAGTTTTGGGATAAAGTATTTAAACATTAGATCAAAAGACTTAGGGTTTTAAACTTAAGCTTATGGTAGGAAAGGATAAGTTGGTCTGTGTAGGTTAGTGATTAGCTTATATACTTTAATATAGAGTTGGCTAGCGTAGGTTAAGGTAGGATATGCTAGATTAGGTTAGGTGGATCGGTTAGATTAGATTAGGCTAAGTTAAGGTAAGATTTAGGTAAGCTATTCTAGCATATGTTTGGTTGGGTAAAGAAAGGCTAGCTTAAATAGAATAGATAGAAGCATCCCATTGAGAGATGGGATGAATGTAGGTTCACCTTTAGTTGAGCTGGTAAAGCTCAGGGGTCAAACATAATTCAATGTTTGTTTGCATCAGGGTTAGACGTTCAATTGTTACAAAAAACAATTAGAAGAATCCCAATCATAGATGAAATGAAAATTGTTTCTCAATTTTCAAGGAAATTATTTTTTATAAAAAATAAACTAGTTAGATATGATATGGAGCCCTATTAGAGTGATTTTGCTATGATTTTATTCAATGTTACTATAATACACACATTTTTTTTCTTGTATATGTTGTTGTGTTTTTATTTGTTTATATATATGTACAATAATATATATCTATATTGATTTTTTTACTTGGTAGAACCAATATTTCATAAACGTCACAAGATCCAACATATCTCTGGACACTTGAACCCACGCTACTTAGAACACAAATCGTGAACCATACCACTTAGCTAAGTTCCTTTGAAATTTTCGCTAAATTTTGGTGATAAATAGAAGGAAGGATTTGATCAAAGTGTGTTTTTACCACATTTACTGCTTATTAGTATTTTCTCTTCGATAATGTAATAATGAAGGAGGAAACTATAGCATAAGCATATAACATGACATTAAGAGATCCCAAATATTCATTTGTTATACGTTTAGTATTTTAATTTTTAAAAGGTTTAGATATTATGCGTTCAATATTTTATAATATTAGTGTATATCTCATGATTAAGAACAATGCTTATATATATATATATATATATAGTCAAATGTATACTTTATCTTTCAATAAGATAGTATAAAGTATACATTATATTATGTAAATCTTTGCATAAACCATATTAATTAATTTACTCTTGAGTTTTTATCGATAAATTCAATAGTTATACTTCTTTTGTCATCTTATATGTCCCATAATATCTCCTAATATTTGATATATATACAAATGTTTCGGTCAAAGACATTTGAAAACTAATTTTTAAATAAAACTTTTATTGGTGAAGGGTTAATTTATTTTCAAAACATCACTCATGAAGGGCAAAAATTTAAACATAAAGTTACTTGACGAGAAGCATAAAGATCCAAAACGTCAAAAAATAATTGTTTGACGTGTAAAGAGAAATCCAAATTCCAGCCCTGGTTCTTCTATGCTACCATGTAAAGTTAATAGACAATATTTCCCATGATCTTGCTTAGATACAAACTTCTTTGGAATATGGGCTTAAATTAACTTATTAGATGATACAACATGTCATTGTTGAAGTGAACTAGGAAAATTACTTTGGAAAGTTTGCAGGTTTCTTTGTTGTGGTTATGCACATAAACGACATGCCATGACTGTTGACAATAGTAACACCATTAAGTCTGTTATGACTAAAATTTGTATTGTAATACAACGGAAGGGCTTAGGATGCCCTATAAGTGCAAGTTATTATCACGACTCGTTTGTTAGAGCGGGTTGCAAATTATATAAAACCATCTTAATTTTTTTTGTTTCTTAAAATGTTTTTTTGGAAATAAATTCAAAACTCGAAAAATCCCTAAATCACTATGATTGTAAAGACTCACAATTAAAACTTCATTCTTGTTTAGTTCATAATCTTGGTTTGTTAACTTAACATTAAATCTAATTAATTCGGTAGTTGGGTGTGCTGCATAGGCATAGGTATGTATATGTATCCCCAGATGTTTTTTATTAGCATTGTAGATGTAATTGCTTGGGTGTTGGGGCTAACATTGGAGATGTAATTGCATGGATGATGGGGTTTGTTACAATATTGAAAGGATGATTGGATTGATGTTAGGTAATTGTGTCACTATTTCAATTTAACTACTATTTAAAAAATAAAAAATAATAGTACTTAATTTGTAAACTTGGAGGAGATGTGTTTGACTTAGTCCATTCGAACTAGTACTAGTTTAAAAATAAATAAAAATTAGATGCATTGAATTAGATGGATAAAGAGATCCCTTGATGGATGCCTACTATATTCTGTGAATCTGTTGTAATAAGAATTTGACACCATTTTTCTTTGGATACATATTTTTTGTTGTCTCATTCACATTTTTTTCTCTAATTTTGTACATGTATTCTATTTGTAGTTCATTCCTCTATTTTCTATCATTGATTCTTGTAAATTGTTGTCATTTCACGCCTAGCTAGTAGCGTTGTTATAAATCATTTGTGATTAGTGAGGATGATACGTTCTCTAAATTATCTTGTCCTCCAAGAATCTCCAAGGTCTGAGGAAGAAGTAGTAAAAGTCTTAGCCAACCAAGATGAATACAACTTTTCAAGTGTTAGCTTATTATTCCCATGGGTAGAGACTGCTCTTGGGGTTAAGTCTTTCAAAATTAGTTAATTTGGTCATAAAGCTTATTTCTACTAAAGAAATTTAAAAAAAAATTAAACATTGAAAAAAAAAATTAAACATTAAAAATTAACCATAATGGCTAGTTGCGAAACGTGTCAAAATTTATTCATATGTGATTATCACCCAAAAAATTTTCTATACAAATTATGAATCACAAAAACCAAATTTCAAAACTTAAACATTATTTAAAAATAAAGATATTACAAGTAAACAATTATACGTGCTTATCCAAGAATACAAAGAATTATCGACATCGAGCACTGAGCGACCAAGTGTCGTCTAAATCCTAGATATTTAGAGCTATTTTGTGCAACATCTCAAATCTCTAAATGTTTAGCTGCCAAAATGATTAATATTTAGTGCATTCACCTTTAAATGCTAATATTCAATAAGTTCCTTATGAACAATGTGCTAAATTGCTATATTTTCAAACTTCACCTAGAAAACGTACTCCTCTGTCACACATTTGATAATTGAATGTTAGTGCACTGAACTTATCTTGCGAATAATCAAATAGCATCCGATTTTTCTTTCACAGTTCAATCTGAACTTTTCGACCTTAAATTTAAGTTCAATTCTTTTGGTTACCCTGGAAAAATAATGATTCAGTTTTTATTTTCGATAACAAAGGAAATCTATTTAAATATCATTTTCCGTCACCGATACGATCTCTTTGAGAAGATATTGTCCTAGGATTGATTTAACCGATTCTTAGCCTAATTAGAACACATCAACAAGATCCATCCATGGAACTTTATTTCGAGTACGTATAGCCTCTGAAAATATTTTAATTGAAAATCTTATCTTGAAAATATTCAAATGCCAGCGGAATCCACCATGCAAATGCGTGATTTCCCAATCCCTAAATTTACATTATAAAGCCTTATAAAAATAATAAAATTCAATTTTTTATATTGTAATTTTGTTTTGTAAACCCCTTCCAATTTAGGTTACAAATTATGCTTTGGGGAAAATAACATAACTAATTATTTATAAGTTACATTGGTCAAAGCTAAATTATTAATGGTTGACACACAAATCATCCTATAGTCCTGCTTTAGAAGAAACTAATAGAAATTGAAATTTGAAGTGTATAAGTAAACTGCTTACTCAAGCACAAGAATTTTCATAAAACTTAATGATTAAAAAACACTACACAAATATATTGTTAGAGTATGAACTAATAATGATTACATAATCATATTTAAGTTAAATTAATAAGAATATAAAAACTTAAAACTTACAATATAACAAGTTTCTTAACCATGGATATCCGCCCACACTTTACCATGGATTTCATTAAACTGTAAATAGGTTTTGTTACAATACCATGGGACAATGTAACCATGGCTTATCATTATTGCATGCCGAAAAACCATAACAATGTAAAATATTTTTGACATTACATATAGCGTTAACTACATAGGGTGACGGAGAAGAGAGAGAGGTAGGTGTAAGAGAGAGGGAGAGAGAGGAATCAAGAGAGAGAGGAGGGGAGGAAGAGGAGAGAGGGAGGGAAGAAGAAATACATAGAGAGATAGAGGTAGAGAGAGAGGGAGAGACAAGGGAGAGATGGAGAGAGAGGGAGAGAGGAGAGGATGGAATACAAAGTGAAGGAGAGGAAAGAGAGAGGAGAGGAGGGAATACAAAGAGAAGGAGAGGAGAGAGAGAGGAGAGGAGGGAATACAAAGAGAAGGAGACGAGAGAGAGAGAGGGAGACATAGAGATGGAGGGGAGAGAGGGGGGGGGGAGATAGAATAAGAGAGGGAGGGAGAGATATGGGGGGAGATACAAAGGGAGGTGATAGAGAGGACTCAAGAGAGGAGAGAGGGAGGGAGGGAGAGATGGAGTTGGAGGGGGAGAGAGATAGAGGGAAAAAAAAGCACATAGAGAGATAAAGGTGGAGAGAGAGAGGAGTGACAAGGGAGAGATGGAGAGAGAGTGAGTGAGAGAGGAGAGGAGGGAATATAGATAGAAGGAGAGGAGAGAAAGAGAGAGAGAGAGAAACAAAGATAGAGGGGGAGAGAAGGGGAGAGAGAAGGAGATAGTGAGGGACATAATGACGTAGTTGGACGACAAAGATAGAGAGAGTGATGGGGAGGGGAGAGAGAGGGAGGTGGGATATAAAGAGAGAGAGAGGAAGGAAAATAGAGAGGGCTTGAGAGAGAGGAGATATGGAGGGAGAGAGAGGGAGTTGGAGGGGGAGAGAGAGGGCAGGAAGAAGAAATACATAAAGATAGAAAGGTGAAGAGAGAGGGTGACAAGGGAGAGATGGAGAGAGGGTGAGGGAGAGATTAGAGTGGAAGGGGAGAGAGAGAGAGGGATATGTTAGTGTCAGTCTAGTCATACTGCCATCAGTGATCAAAATTGCTCTTTTGCATTTGCATATTAGGAGTCCCATACCAATAAATTTCACCATTTCGTTAGGTCATGGATCCATTGATGGTAGTGATTTCTCATCAGTTTTCCCTCATGTGAAACTTGCTGATTCTCCTCTCTCTTTCTAAATGGATGTCAACTCTCTTTTCCATTGGGAAGAAAGAGCGACTAGATTGGCAGGTTCAAGCTTTCATCACAGATGATGCTACTGCTGAAATTGAAGCGTTAAGGTGATGTGTTTATTCTTTTATAAGAGACAGAAAAATATTGTTAATGTATATTCCCTCTAATAAATTGTGTTATTCCAGGTCTTCAATCAAGTGTAATATATTATTATGTGTGTGGCATGTTCGTCGTGCATGGTTGAAGAATGTTGGAAATAAAGTCCAAGGAAGGGAAAACCAAATCCACATTTTTCATTCTTTAGGAGAAATCATGCACACATGTGAAGATGATGAATCTGTAAAAAAGACAGTTGAAAGATTCTTTGAAAGATTCAAGGACCAACCAAGGTTTTTGGAATATTTTAAAACAACTTGGTTAGCCAACAACAAAATATGTAAGTTTCTTGTAAGTGACTTTAATGACTATTTTTCATGTCATATGTATTATTAATTCATAGCTAATAAATTTCTTTCTACAGATATGTGGGCAAAAGCATACAGAAATTTTCCACATTCCAATCAGGATACAAATAATGCCATTGAATATTATCATCGGCATATCAAGGAAAGGTACCTAAGCGAAAAGAATAATGCATGTCATAGACGTGTCGATTGGTTAATATATGTGTTGTTGACAAAGGTTGTATTATATTATAATCATATGCAACGTTTAAAAGAAGCTGGTTTTGTACGGCCTAAAAAAATTGAGGAACAATTGAATTCATCCAAGTGTAGAGCTAGAAAAATCCCAAATGAAGATTGCGTGCCTGATGAAAAGAGTAACAATGGTTATTGGGTTCATAGCCAAAATAAGGATACACGTGATATTTGGTACAATGTCATATATAAAGGTTCCAATCTACACTTCTGTAATTGCAATTGGGCCTTGAATGGAAATGTTTGTAAACATGTACTGAAAGTTGAGATGTTGGTGAGTAACGTTACTTTGGGTGAAAATGTATTGCCTAATATCACTAATCCTACCACAGAAAGGCCTACAATTTCATTTGATTTGAATGAAACACCTATATTGGGCCTAGAAATCCAAACAGAGCTTCTGCCATGCATTGATTCTCCTCCAAATATAAGTTATTATAATGAAACAAGCATTGATAATGTTCAATCAACCAATGTACGACCAGATAGTGCATTATTTGAAGATGATGAGATGAAACGTGTTAACTTATCAACTCATGAGAAATTGAGATCCATAATACCTACAAATTTGGAGCAAGCAAATGCATTGAACAGTTTGGTAGACAAAGCATGTCAAGAATACAATAGAATGTTTTTCAATAATATAACTCCATCAAAGATCACTACTAAAAGAAAACATAGTTTCTTGAGCCCAGTAAAAAAGAAAAGGCAATGTGGGCGCAAGTCAAAATTAGGGAAAGATAAACCACATTTTGAAAAGGTTGGACGAGTTCGTTCAAAAAAAAGAAACATGGATGAGCAACTGGAGTTATCTTCTCAACACCAAAGAAGTGTGGGCCACATACCTAAGTTAGTGCAACATTCTATTATACAGAAAAATGGTATGGAAATTTGATGGCATGCATTTTTTTTATGTGAAATACGATATATTATCATTTTCGATGCATTTTCATAACTATATGAAACTTTTTATTGTTATAGTCGAGGGACCCACATCTCACAACGTTCCAGGTTGTCGAATTCAATTATTTGATGAGCATGTTGGTGAAAAAAACTATAGCAGTTTGAACACTGCTCCACTCATTAACATCCAAATTTCCTCCCCGAGGGTGCTTCCTCCTCTTGTACAGCCAGTGGGGATTTATTGTCACCCACACCGACCACCTTTCTCCATCATAAATTCTCCCATGCCTATAACCACCTCCCCAAACTCTTCCCAATCCCCACCCCTACCATTTATTCATCCACCCTTCTCATTGTTTCAATCATCCACCTTTGACATTCCAATTCCCCCCCCTAGGGTGATCCCTCGCCCTAGGGTGATTCCCACTATCGTACAACCGGTGGGGGTGTATCACCGCCCACACCCACTACCTTTTTCCGATTTTCACTTCCACTATGCCTTTATCCATCACCCATGAACCATGTCTATATCCATCAACAACAGCTCCACCATCTGCCGAGGAAGGACAATCTTCTCCATTGCCTTAGATCTTCATGGTGAGAATGAGTAGTTGATCAAAATCTTATCATGAATTAACGACAATTGATTCTATGCATTTTGGATTTTACAACTAATTAGTTATTTAATTTTTGCAGCAATATCAATTTTGAAATGCACTTGGGAGTGCGAAGCGCAACGAGGGTGACGTATAGACCCAATTTATAAATCAGTCATGATGTCATTTTTCCATTATTTCATTTATGGGCGCGACCTTCCATTATCTATGTTGGGAATACCATGGGCCATGGGCCCATTTTGTAAAAGAGAAAAATGTATAACTAGACCAATTTGGAATAGAAGTACAAGAATGTGAACTTGTGTATATGACAATGCCTTCATTGACTTTTAAATTCATGATGTGGATTTAATGTTATATTCTATCAATGTTACATTACTATTGATGAATGTAGTTAGAATGGATTTATTTTGTTTCATTTACAAATGATAAAGTTTGCAAGTTAAATTACTTAAATTTATATCTTATTCAATGTTGCATGCATGTAAAACCATATCATACCATGAAACTTTGCTTAGTTATAATAATAGATGTATCATGTACATGAAGAGAGAATATATATGGATTCAAATTTATTTTAATTTTGAATTTATGAAAAGGAAAACTAAAGTTTTAAAGTACAACATACATGCCTTCTAATAAAATCTGCAAAAATTGATAAAGTTTTGAGCCTTTACCAGTTCAATACTAACATTTAAAGATGAAAACTTTATTGATAAGTGGTGTAATATTATTTAAGTTTTTTTTTGGTTTTATATATATTTTAACAATTCCTTTATTTATCTATAAATAGGGCACAAACAATATTTGTGGTATGAATACAAAGAAGTGTGTAAGATTTTTTTGAGATGTGGATTCACCTTAGTGTGGATGGGTTTTGTCCCACATATTTTCGAACAAGTAACTTTTACACCAAGAAGTGCCTTAAAATAACACCCTATCACCATCTACTCTAAAAGTTAACTAAATTAAAACTTTAAAAAAATTTATTGTTATCATTATTAATTATAAAAAAAATTAATATATGACAAACATAATAATATATTTTTTGAATTTGTATTTTCGAGCAGGTAACTTTTACGCCATGAAGTGCCTTAACATAACACCCTGAGATCACCCTGAGCTCCTTTCCACCATTTGGGCCTTCAATTTTTTTTCTAATATTTTTTGTTCTGTGAACATTTTGGGCAGTTTTTAATTACATACCATGTTTCATAGCATGCTCTACAATGGAATGAAACATTTTCATAGTCGAGCTTTTGGAGTCAAACACAATTTTGAATCGTCAAATTAATTTTGGTGGGAAAAGCCTTGTTGAATTCCATCTCCAAACTTTCAAATAAAAAACCAAGTGCCCAATCATACCTAGCCTAAAATATTAAACAAAAAACAAAGTTAAATCTGAAAGAGACAACCCTCTCTGAAATATAGGAAGGCTAGATCCTAAATTTCCAAAGTACGTTTGTGGTTACCCCTAGTTTTCTTAAAACTGAAAAAATTCAAAGAGCCCACAATCTTTAGAAATTACTAGGGTGATAACATCCCCTAGAGTGAAGTTTTCCCCTAGTTGTGTACCTACATCTCGTGTCCTCTTCTATTTCTTGTTTGGCATTAGTCTTGATGATAAGGAAAAGATAAATCGAAAGAAAGAACAATAATAATGAAACATCACAAGATAATGTCATAATATGAGAAATCAATTAACTTGCCAACCTCTTGTATTTCTCAACAAACAACTCTTTGGTGTCTATACATGCCTGCAAGCACATCATGGAGTTCTCAAAAACTCTTTGTTAAGGTCATTGATGTTTTTGCATCAATCTTAGACATATGATCAAAAATAGGTTCTTCAGATGAAATATCGAAACAGCAATTGCATTGTAGTTTCCCTTACCATTAGCCTATTGTCTATCTTGTTGGTCATACATCCAATCCTTCTCTTTCAAGCAATTGTTCTCTTCTTAGAGTTAAGCATTAGTGACCTTGAAGCTTTCCAACCTCTTTCTATTTCCTTTACTCGTGCTGAGACATGGAATGTTCATGCAACTACTTCCAAAGAAATTCAACTATTCATAAATAAAAGACTTATAATCCACTAGCTTCACCAACATAGATATTATGCCAAAAAAAAAAAAAAAAATCAATTTTTCTTTTCTATTTCTTTTTAATGACTTTAAAGCATACAACATGCCAACTAATAAACCACTTTTGTCTTGAGTGTAACCTACAACAACTTGCCGGCAACACAATGACAATCCCCTCTTAAAAGGATTTATTAAATGAAGTGGAAAGGCACTATTACTAAATCACTTCACAAAGTTATTTTATATTTTATTTTTATAGAAATCCTTCAACCAAAACCATTGATAATTAACTTTATGGATAAAGAAACACCACAACCTCAAATTAAAACCATCTAAAGGATTTATTAAATGAAGGGAAAAGACACTATTACTAAATCACTTCACAAAGTTATTTTATATTTTATTTTTAAAGAAATCCATCAACCAAAACCATTGATAATTAACTTTAAGTATAAAGAAACACCACAACCTCAAATGAAAAGATAATCAGAAAACCTTGTATGAAAACTATGTAGCTAAATCCATGTGGTTAAATCACTTTATAATGTTATGAATCTCATAGCTTATGTTCATTGAAGAGATTTTTATATTTTATATTTTTTTTTATAATTAAAGTTAATTGGAAATATTATTTTACATTAGAAATATTATTTTGATATATATATATATATATATATATATATATATATATATATATATATATATATATATATATATATATATATATATATATATATATATATATATAATTTAATTAAAATTAAAAAAAAAATATCTATATAAAATAATGAAACTAGATAAATAATATGCCTAGAATGGGTTCATCTATTGATCTATCTATCTCGTAGCCTAACAAGCAAGAAACTAGATAAATAATATGCTTGGATCTCTCTGGGAATATAGAGGCTGGATAGGGAGGAATTTTCTTGGGAAGCTCAACATCTTCTGGAAGAAAGACTTCGAAAATTTGAGCTCTCAATATGGGGCAGGGAAATCTCTAATCTCAATGCTAAAATACTAGCTCAATGAAAGGATCCCGCTTGCTTGACATTAGGAGAGCAAGGAAGAGACAAATAAAAAATGAAGACATAATCGAAATCTCATTTAGAACAAGTGTGAAATCATATCCATCCTAGGTCTGCAGCCTTTCCATCCAACAAGGCTTTACTAGTTGGACGTGGTCTTGGTGGACTTGCACGTGTACTTGATGTACATCTCCTTGGCAGATTCCTTATGGAAATTGAGTTTATGATACAAATCCATTAGGGCGGCTACAGAAAAATGGCTAAGGGAATAATTCTAAGGAATTAACAACATTTTTTTTATGGTTTTAGGTGCAATAGAGACCAGAATGTCTCCATTCTAGGCCACTATGGTTCTTTGAAGAGGATTATACCTAGCTTGACACCACATGACTAGATCAGGAAAATAATGGGTTTAAGGGAACATGAACATAGGAAATAAGGATTCCCATAGTCTAATTTCATCTACTTGGTCTAGGTAATTTTGTTTTAACAAAAGATTTAATTCGAACAAGTCGAATTCAAAATTCATGTGAGTGATTTTGAAAAATTAATTTTCTAATGGAATGTGATCAAGGTCTGGGGTAGTAGAAGTCTTAGGATTTTCCTAAGTCGGGGTTTTTTTCCACAGGGCTACCCCTTTCCCTTTGGTGCCATACTTTGATAAAACATAGAGAAGAAGTAAATGTATATTTATAGGACAGGTACCTGAACAAAGAGCAACCTCTATAGACACTGGTGGGCTCTAAATCAGCTTGAAAGAGTGAACACAATCGGTAGTAGAGTTGTACCAAAGTATATGTTAAACCTATAAATTCAAACTGTGGCAATCAAAATCCGAAGAGTGGTGCGAGAGGGATGGAGGATTTATCTATAACTAGGAAGGAATTATCGTTGTAATAGAAGGTCATTGCAAAATGAGCCTTTGAAGGGGTTTAATGAAACTCTGGTAAGGGATATAGTGTAACTGACACAACCTAATGAAATCTTGAGCTGGATGTGTGATGGGAACCATGTATTTAGGCAAGTTGGAGTCCCATACAAGTATATTATTTTCCATTTTATTCTCAATTTTTTCATGACACCAGCTATGTACTTCAAGTAGATCAAACTCTAAGGTAGCATCAACAATTCTATATTCTAAATAAATCAAGGGATTGTTATCTTCAAAGGTAACAGGTGGCTGCAACGGTCTGACTACTTCAATGGAATCTACATTTAGGGCAGGAGTAGGTTTATCAATTTTTGAAGGTTTAGGGTTTGGAAGCTTGTTGTAGGTAGGCTTCTGACGTTTGGGACCTCCAGTCCTAGGGGTGACGTGATTTTTTGTCATTTTGAATAAAACTGAGCAGGATTAGACTGTTTGCTTAGTTTCTTTTGGAAAATAGAAGGAAAATTGAGCTGTTTTGGGAAGAATCCAGAATCTGAGCGAGGGTTTTAGGAGGAAAATGCAAACTTACAATGTGCAGAAGACTGGAAAGGGATTTTGATGGTTTTTTCAGTAATTCAAATGGATTTTAACCGTGGAAATAGCTTTTGGATGGTCAAAAACTCTTTAGGCGGAGGTGGAAAATTCTGGGAAAAATTTGACAGGGTTTCCCCTGTTTCTTCAAAGTTTGAGTACTTTTATATGAGTACTTTTGGTTTATATATTCAAATTGGTTTTAATTTTCTCTTTGAAATTAAGAATTTGTAGGTCAGATTATTGAAAAATACCTTGAAGAGGTATGGTTGCGGTCGAAGAGGGTTTCCAGGTTGTACCTGTCTTCAAACTGGTCGCAGCTATTTGATAGAATGCGTAGAGGGTCTTCAGAGGTGAATTTCAGAGGGGAAAATGGTTGCAGGTGGGAAAATTGGTCAGTAGAGGCTCAACAATGGTGTCTGTGATTATTTTTCTAAAGGTTGAAGGCACAAATGATATGGAAATAATGCAGAATTAAGGTTAAAACCTTAGATTTTATTGATATGTAGGGTATTAATTACAGGTCAAACTCAAATGGCGGGAGCGACTTTTACATTGAAGGTGAAACCATTAGTGGTTATCGCATTGCTCCTGAGCGGTAAGTAGTTTTTCCCTTTTGGAATGTGAGCCAGTAGAATTGCAACACGTAGCGTATGGTGGTTTCGTGAAACAACTTTTATCGCAAATTTTTTTACAAACTTTTCCCGATCACTTTTGTTATGCGATATTGAATACGCACTGTTGGATTTGATCGCCCGATGCGAATGGTCAAGATTTCTCGGGAAGCTGCGGGGGTAAGGAAAGGTGGGACCTGGGTTAAATATTAGCCATTTATTGGATAAGCGAAGATCTACGGTCATGTTTTAATGCGATGGGAAATGGTGGGGCAAGGGAATGGTTTATCGCATTAGATTTGGACCGTCAGATTAATGAGATGAGGATGATCAGAGGGATGGGAATGAATGCGAGGGCACATAGTTATTTGATGAAGTTTATGTATAAAAGAAGTTTATACATAGAATGGGGTGGGTTAAATAAAGTTCAACCAAGGTTCAGACTTTGGTAAAGGGATATATATTGGGAGAAAGGGGTAAGGTTAAAGTGTTAACCTTGGGTAAAGGTAAATGCGGGAACGTGAGTAACGGTATTTCTTTTCTGCGCCTTTGTTTCATTTTAACTTTATTATATAGTTTTAGATTTATTTCAAGTTCTAAAACTATAGGGGATTAGGAAAATTTTTATGGGTAGTTTTGTGTCAAAGGGGTAATTTCGGGATGTTATTTCAACATGTGATTAATATTTTTGACACAAAAGCATATAATAAGGGGATTTTTGGGTTATTAAATAAAAATAAGTTATATTAATAGGACTAGGATATTTGATAGGGAGTTAATAAAATAGGTTAAGTGTTAATATGAGAAGGGACAATGAATACTCAAAAATTCATAAATAAAACTAAGGAAAGTGAAAATTAGAGTAAAGCTTTATTTTCATAACTAATTCACTTTTTACTTAGTATATCATGTTTTTTGAGGGTTTTATGTTTTGTAAAATGGAGGAGGTTAATCAAATGGGCCTTTAAGTGACATTTAAGTAAGAAAAGAGTTCTCACTTATGAAGTTGAATGGTGACGAGTGCATGAAGGGGTAAATGATGAAAATTTCAGGGATTAATATAGAAACTTAATGTTTTCAACTAATCAATCATTGAGCCTTAGGTCCGGTCCCAACAGAAGTCAAGGAAATGCCTTGAGCCTCTTTGAATGATATTTTAGAAAATCAAATTGCTATGGGGAAGGGAAATTAGTTATTTAGAGTCTGGTGAAATATATTTACAATGATGATTCCAACCTTCTTCTACCTACCCAGTCATTATATTCTAACATTTTTTCCTTCTATTTTAATCAGGTGCATTTGGACTAGCAACCTTACAACATTTTGTTCTTTTTTGAAAGCAGTAAACTATCTAATTCTACACTTATTGCATCCAAGAATCCAGATTAAACTGTTGGATTCTTTTATTCTCTACCTAACTACTGAATTGTCATGATTAAACTATATGACCATTCTTTGTTCACTATCGACAACATTTGAAATTGAAAGATGACAAGTCAAGATTAAATTGTTCAATTCATCACAGATTATGGCATTTATTGACACTCTGCCATAATCAACTGTAAAAAAGTAATAGTAGTGGCATTTATACTTGCATACTTTCATGTTTTATTCATCTTTTTTCTTTTGGGGTATATTATTTTTTCTAAGTCCTTTGATTTTTCTTTTAGGATTTTTTACCCTTTTTTTTATTTTTGATTTTTTACAAAGTATGGGAAAATAACTTACAGAAAGCAAAGTTTATACATATTTACAAGACTACCATCAGTCAAGTCAAAATTATGAATCCTATATTTATAGGTTACTAACATCGACTTCACTTGGGGATGGCATTTCCTGGTGGAATGTCAAGAACTCTGAGATCAGTAGCCTTCAAATTTAACCTTGGTGATCCTGGTAAGTGTCTTCTATCTTCTACAACAATTCATACTTATGATATTTTATACTGCAAAGCTTAGGGCCTTCTCTTCGGGCTTCAACTTTGTAGATAAAATCTCCAATTCAATCTACACACTTGCTATGAATATTTACAATGATAAAAGTAAATCAATTTAATTGTTGAGTGATTCTGAAGAATAGTAGTGTTTCAGCATCCTACCATTCACTGGTCCTTCTTATAGTTCAGATCCATCCAAATTCTTGATGAAAAAAGAATTGTTACCTTTGTAACCATATATCACATAAGGTCGTTGCCATAGAAAGTCAAACTTTCCATGTTTGCCTTTATCCTCTCTCCATGAATCCCATCTCAAAACTTGATCTCCTATGAAAAAATCATCTTCTTTAATCCTTTTGTCAAAAATATTTTTGATTTTATCATGTAAAACTTGTGATTTTTCATAAAATTCTTCCCTAGTTTGTTGAAGATGTATGGTTTCATTAATTCTTCGTTGAATATCATTTGTTTCCACCTATGACTCCTGGTAATCTTCATGTTTGGAACACCCAAGGAAGAGGGGAAAACTGCATCCATTCCATAGACAATCTGATAAGGTGAAGTTCCATTATACTTCTTTGTGGTAAGTCTATCAGCCCATAAGGCATAGACTAGCTTTTTGTTCCAGGTCTTTTTGTTTTCTTGAAGTAATTTTTTGATGATATTGATTAAGCTTTTATTTGATGATTCGGCTAAACCATTACCTTGGGGATAATATGCAGTGGAATGACCTAAGGTAATATGGTATTTATGAAAGAAAGAAATCATTTTCTTGGATTTGAATGTAGCTACATTTTCAGTAATAATCTTATGTGGACATCCAAATCTTGATAAAATATTACTTTCTATAAATGAGATTAGAACTGAATCAGTGACTTGCCTAGTAGGAATGGCTTCTATCCACTTGGTAAAGTAATCTGTAGCAGTTAAAATCCATTTATGTTGGCCTGATGATGGAGGGTGGATTTCACCAATGAAGTCTAAACCCCATTGTTGAAATGGCTTTTCGGTGGATATAGGCTTAAGAGGTAAGGGCAATAATTTTTTTTTCCCTTAAAAAAATTGGAATTTGTGACAGCAGGTAACAAATTTTTTGACATCATAAAATAAAGTTGGCCAGTAAAAACCAGCTCTCAGTATTTTGTATGTTATACTCTTCCAATATAGGTGGCCTCCACAGTCACCTGCATGAAATTCCTCAATAATTTTGTCAGCCTCTGATTTTAATAAACAATTTAGTAAAATCCCACTATTTTGTTTCCAGTAAAGTGCATTGTTTAAGATACAAAACCTCATTTCTTTCTGTTTGATGAATCTTGCTTTGGTTTTAGTTAACCCAGGAGGAGCTTGTAAATGTGTGAGTACAAAGATAATATCAGAGTACCATGGTGAGTCTAGATAGGCCTCACTGATCAATGGAGTCGCCATCTCCTCCTGGTCATCTATTTGTGCAATGAAATTTATATCTAAAGCATTATAATTGGATTCAACCATCAATTTGGCTAAACCCTGTCCTTTAATGAGCTTTTTTGGTTTGATTTCCAGATCATATTCAAGGATAGTGGAAATCCACTTTCCTCTCCTACTATCAGGTCCATCTTGTGTCAGAATATATTTGATTACAACATTAGGGACATATGCAACGATGTGGGAATGGAGTATGTAAACTCTGAAATCATTTATGGCTTTAACCAGGGCTAAAGCCTACTTTTCCATTATATTGTACTTCAGAGGTGCATCTCTAAGGGATTTACTAAAAAATGAAATTGGCTATTCAAAACCTTGATTGTTTTTCTGCAGAAGAATTGTAGCTATGGTATGTTTAGATGCAAAGGAAAAGATTATGAAATCTTTTGTATAATCTGGGCTGATGAGGACTGGTGCTTTTTTTAAGGCCTGTTTTATGGTTTCAAAAGATTGTTTGGCTTTTATAGTCCATTTTATTGCAGAGTCCTTTTTAAGCATATTGTTGATTTATTTTATGATTTCAGCCAGATTAGAGATAAATCTTCTTAAAAATTTGATTTTACCCAAGAATGCTTGAAGTTCTTTTATATTTCTTGGTGGTTGAATGTTCAAAATAACTTCAATTCTTGTAGGGTCTATTCTGATGCCTTCCTTGGAGATTATGTGACCTAACAGTTTCCCTTCTTCTAGTCCGAAAAGAGTCTTTTTAGGATTTAGGGATATACTGTATTTTCTACACTTGATAAAGACTTGTCTCAGGTGATCTAAGTGTTCATCATTTATTTTTGAGAAGACAGTAATATAATCAAGATAAATAACTAAAAATTCATGGATCTCCTTAGCAAAGGCAATATAAATGGCTCTCTGAAAAGTAGCTCCTACATTTTTCAATCCAAAAGGCATTTTCACATACATGAAAGTGCCCCAAGGAGTGGTAAATGAAGTTTTAGTTTGATCATCTTTAAGAACTAGAATTTGATTATAACTAGAGAAACCATCTAGTAAAGAATTTCTTGAAGAACCTGCCACCCTTTGCAAAATATGATCCATTTTAGGCAAAGGGTAGTTGTCTTTCGAGGAAGCTTTATTGAGATTTCTAAAGTCTATACACGGTTAAATTTCTTATGTTTTCTTTCTGGTGGGTACTAAATTAGAAACCCAATAAAAATACCTGACTGGTGCAATTATTTGTGCATCAAACATCCTTTTAACCTCTTTTTAAATTAAGGGTAACAAAATTGGATTGATCCTTCTTAGTTTTTGTTGAAAAGGTTTTTGATTTTCTTTCAAAGGAATTTTATGTTGAATTATGTCTTTGTTGTAAGTTTTCAGATCTTCGTAACCCCATGCAAAAACATCCTGATATTATTTCAAAAGTTCTATGTATTTAAACTTTTCTTCTGATGATAAGGACTTTGATAATTTGATAATTTTCGGTTTTTCATTTGTTCCTAAGTTACACTCTTCTATATCAGACCTAACTGGTTCCATTTTTGGCCTTTTGGGCACATCATTTGAATCAAACAAGTCTTCTAAGGGAGTTAAACCTGTGGGTAAAATGTTATGTTTTAAATCTATCAAATCTGGTTCATCTTCCATCATTTCCTCTATATCTACTTTTTCCAAGTCATCTATGTCACTCTGAGTAAATATAGTAGGTTTGTCTAAATTTTGTACATCTAAATCATCTATTTGAAAAAAATCTGAATCTATGTTACAAGGTGAATCTATATTACAATCATTATCAATTTGGAAATTCTGAAACTCTCGCTCATTGTTCAAAAAGTGATAGATTTGTTGATCTTCTGAGAAAATTTGCCAGTATTTTATGTTATCTGGGACAATAGGTGTGTGTTTGATTTCATTAGTGTATTTTTGTATTGGTGAAAATGGAAATTTGCAAGTGCTAGCAAAAGTTGCTAAGCAATGGGCTTGCAGATTCTATTTTCTAGGAATAATAGCAAACTTGCTTTCTAACAAATACTCAACCAAATCATGTGATATGTCACTGTATCTGGCCAATCTGGGATTGTGAACAGAGTATTCTGCGTTTATTTGTTTGATAACTAACTCTGAATCTACCATGACCAATATTCTTTGACCTCCCAATTTTCTAATGATTTGAAGACCTAAGATTAAAGCCTCATATTCATCCATGTTATTGGTACACTTGAAATTGAATCTAAAGGCATGTCCTTGGGAATGGCTAGTTTCAATGTTGGTGATCCATACACCAGCTCCAACTCCTGATTTATTCACTGATCCATCAAAATCCAAATGCCATAACGCTTCATGGCCAATGTAATCATCCATAATTTTAGGCTTTATATCAGTTATTTCATTTTGGATATTATTATGATCAGAGTTACAGAGAATAAAGGAATCAAGATCAGTAGGAGTTGAATAGATTGGGTAATTGGTAGGTCTTTCGGCACTGCTGGTCGTAAACTTCATTAAGGTTTCTTTGTAAAGCTTTTTGGGCTTTCCAAATATTGAGATAGTGGCATAACTCATGTCAAGTTGTAGAGATCCCTGCAAATTTCCTCCCCATGAGTGAGAAAGAAGCATGCCATATTTTGGCGGGATATCAGCTACCACAACATCCATGATCATGCTTTTTCTAGGATATTGGACCAAGTTTACACACAAATCTTTAATCAATCCTATGCATTGGACTTTAGATGAATCAAATGAGAACAAATCTTTATATGGATGGGTTATGTCTAGATTCAGGGTTTCCATTATTGCTCTGGGAATTAAATTATGGGAAGCTCCAGTATCTAGCATTGCATTGTGTAATATTTGATCATGTACAGTAAGACTTAAGTAAAATGGAGGTACTGACCCATCTGAATGTTTACCATCTACATTTGGACCAAAGATTAATTCAGGTCTATCATCACTCATATTAATTGTATCCTCATTTTCATTTACATTCAATGTTTCAGTAATAATAGATATATACAAGTCATTTTTAGTCAATTCAACTAAGGGAATAACTATCTTCAACTTAGATATTTTAGACTGAATGTTAAATGTTGACTGAGATTTGATAGCTTGAATTATTTCATCTTTTGGAACTTTTGTTTGGGATGATTTTTCTTGGGTTTCAGTAGTTTTACCTTTAGCTTGAGATTTTCTTTTATCTTCTATTTGAGTTTCCTGATTTCTTCTATCTTTGATTATTTCTTCAGGAATAGTTTGAGTGTTAACAGATGCTTTGTCAGATTTGGAATTCTCAGCAGAAGATTTAGGATTTGATGATTTTGAGTCAGCTATATTCTTTTTTGGATCAGTAACTGTTGCTGAATTGGTGGCCTTTGGGGTATTAGCCTTTTGGGCATCTCTAGAGGATTGATCCACCTCATCAGTAATATCTACAATATTTGGACTAGGCTGTTTTTTAGGACTGGGTGGGTTCGAATTTTGTTTATTTTCTCTAGAAAGAATCTGCAAAAGTTTCGTTTTGGGAGCCTCTATATTCTTTTTGTTTTGACTTTTTTGAGTTGGAGCATTGTTTTTTGTAGTAGGCTCATTTGTTTTCTTTCTCCTAAGGTTATATTGGCTGTGAATTTCATTGATTGCGAAGTCATAACCTTGCTTATAGTCAAAGGATTCACCAGATTCCACTTTGAACTGTTGTAGCTCAAAGAGTTCCTGATCCTCCTGAGTGAGGAAAATTGTATTGCTTTCATCTATCGCCATAACTATGTTGATGTATTCCTCATCCTCAACAAATTTTTCTTGGAATGGGGGTCTAATTTTTTGATCTGGGGATGGTTCTTTACCTTTCCCAGGATTGTTGTTTTTTTTGTAGTTGGGATTCCTGATTTGGGATTGATTATCCCATTGCGGTTTCCTTTCAATGTGGTCTAATCTCTCAAATACTTTTTCTAAATTTTTGTTAATAAAATCAAATTTACCATCTAATCTTGAAGTCTCTTCTTTTATAGTGAACCTCCTCTCATTTCTAAGTCTGGATTTTTTGGCAAGGATATTGATTTCTACACCAACAAAATTTAGTTGCATTTGTTCTAGAGTCTCTGCATCCCTTTCTCTAAGTTGATAGGCCATGTCTACATCAAAAAAATCAAGGAATTTGAGCAGCACAAAATATGGAGTGGGTTTAAGGTCTGCAGGAATAGAATTGTAAATACTGTTGTATCTAGTGCAAAAGTCTTGGACAGACTCATTAGGAGCTCTTTTAACAACATAAAACTCATATAATATTTGTAGGGGATTCTTCCTCTTTTCCCATTTATTTAGGAAAGCTCTATTAAATGCAGCTAAGTCTGCTATACTACCAACACCTAAATTTCTAAACCATGTTTTTACTTCTCCAGTTAAGCTTTGTGCAAACAACCTCATTCGGACATCAGATTCATCTATCTCATAAATTTCCCAAAAATCATTCATTCTAGTGATATGTTGTTGTGCAGTAATTTGTGAACAATTATCAAATAATGGGATATCTTTTTGGTAATTTTGGGGCATGTCATGGAGGTTTTGAGGTAAGGCCAGGGGAGCATATCTAGCTGCCATGGCTTGGAATTTTGCTAAACTGGGATGTACAGTAGTAGTGACAGGGTTAGTGCTGGTTACAACAGTAGATGTGCTGAAGGCTGTACTTGAAGAGCTTGGAGAAGGGGATGAAAAATAAGTGGTATGGCTAGGGAATATAGATGAAGTGCTTATGAAGCTAGTGGGCGCAGTGGTAGTGGTTGTAGTGGACTGAGTAAATGATGGAAATACTACTTTAGGCTGCAAGGGCAGCTCAGGGATGAATGATTCTGTGGACGAACTAGTAGTGGATTGAGGATATGATGAATATATGATCCTAGGCTGCAAAGGCAACTCAGGACTAATAGGCTCTGGGGGTGAACTGACGGTGGAATCTATAAATGAAGTGGCAACATACAGAGTAGAATATGCTATTGGAATGATGGTGGTGGATAATTGAGAAACTAGAGGTTTAAATTGAGACAAAAAATTGGCTAATTTGATAGCTTCATAAATGTATTTAATTCGTGTAACACTTACCCTCTCTATTGGATTTTGAATTTCAGTTTTGTCTGATTTTATAGGTGCTGAAATAACTTTCTGTTTCTCATTCACAAAAGAAGTAAAAACAGGATCTATAAAAATTTACTTTAAATCTGTTTCCGACTTAGTTCTAAATAATGAATTTTCAAACTTGAAATCAAATTCAATATCTAACAAGCTTACTAATTCTTTGGGTAAAGAATCAGCCTTTCTTAGGGGTACTTCAGTTTCTGAACTAACAGTTTGTTTTTTATTTTTTCCTATCTGGTTTGGATTGTCTACTATATCTGCAGGGTTGGGATTAGGGTTGGATCTAGTATAATAGACTTTCTTTGGAGCCAGAATGATTATTGTATAAATACCCACAACCTTTAAACTTAACCTTAAAGTAGAAAAGATATGATTTAAAAATGTTCCTCTAAGTTTAAATTTAAAACTGGAGAGTGGTTAGTTCCCTAGTATGGTCGCCAGTATGTTATCACCCTAGTAATTCTTAGGTCGTGGGATTTTGGTTTATAGTTAAAGAAAACCAGGGGTAACCAAGAACCTCTTTTGAAATCTAGGATCTAGCCTTCCTAAATTCCGGAGAGGGATCTCTCCTCAAAATTTAGCTTGATTTTTGTTATAAGATTTTAGGCTAGGTATGATTGGAAAATTGGTTTGTTTTGAATGTTTGGTGGGAATAAAAGGTACTTCAAGGTAAACCACAGAGGGATCTACCAGACCATTGGGCTATGGAGTCAACTTCTTGGCAAGGAGAGCTAGGAAATAAGGTCAAAAGAGCAAATGTACTAAGGGCAGGGTAGATGAACTTCAAAGGGTTTTGAATAGGCTTTTTGATGAAATGGAAAGATCTGAACAAAAGGGTAATTAAGAATCCTTAAGTTACAAAAATGAGGATGAAAGAAAGGGGTCAAATAGGGACTAAGAGAATTTAAGAATTCTTAAGTCCGGTTATCAGCAGAAAACATATTAATGAATAACTAGTAAAAAACAGGGAGCTTTTGACACTAATCCTGTATAAATCCTCCTAGTTAATCATTCAAGACATAAAACATTTAAATGTATGTATGGAACTTTGAAAGATAAACAGTGAAAAAAGGAAAATACTTGACTTATCTGATTAGCACAAGAATCCCGAGTTATGATGTCTGTTTGACTTAGTTCCCGTCTGCTGCTTTAAAAATCGACTCACATAAACTCCAATGTATTCAACAAAAATGTCTATAGTATTCTTGACAAATTTTATTCCACCCTTAATACTTCAAAAAGAGAAGTATTTATACAAAAATTATTACAAAATATCTGAGATACATGTAGGAATATCTCTAGGAAAAAATAAAGATTATTACATAGAAAGAGGGACAGCTACAAAACAAACTGGCAAGCTTTCCTCTTATCAATAAAAAATAGGACTAATTATCTTAACTTATTTCTTTGTTGTAGTTGCTTGTTGGTACCTGGAAACAATATCTGTTTAGAAGATAACTTGGAAGACACTCTTTCCAATTCACATTCTTTAACCTGTGATTTATCTCTGATACTCTTTATGTTGTTTTCTTACTGCTTTAGTGTTGTAAAATAAGGAATAATCTGCAGTAAAAAAGTGTTTTGACTGATACTCTTTGACTCTAATCATTACCCTGATACATTTTAGCTGCAAATCTTACCCTTTAGGAAATAGTAACATTCTGCTTTTCATGTAATTTTCTACTATGTTTGCAAACCTTTATATCAAATCAGTGAATTCCTGCCATTGTTCTGTACTAGGAATTCTCATGTTCTTCAATTTCCTGTAGCTTTCATCTGCCTCTGTATACTTAGAAAAATTTGGGCTTGAAAATGAAGATGTGTTTAATCTCATTTTGTAGAAAGAAAAAGTTCTCAAAATATTCCAAAATAACTTTGCCAGTTGGAGACCCTTGTGGTAAAGGTTTGCTGACCTGCTCTTTGGCATGAGCCCTGATTTTTTTGTCATAATCCTTCTGCACCATTAACTTTTCGTTCAAGGCATGAATGTATGGAAGGCCTGCTTGTGTTAGTATTGTGTATTTGACCCAAAACCTTGTGATTGAAAATTTCATGTCTTTACATATTTCCCCCAAATTATTCATCATATTCCTCTTATTCAGGACTTTCTTGATTTGTAATATGCTTTCAGTCCTATCTTGAATTTTCAGCTCTTCAAGCTCTTCTTTGTTTTTACTGTTCAAACATTTAATTAGTTTCAAGGCTTGAGAAGGTTTGTCAGCTAGTTCTTCTTTTGTCTTCCGAATTTATATTTGTGCTGCCTTGAGTAAATACTTTTGTTCATAGATGATTTGGATTGAAGGCCATTGTAGATGTATGGCTTGAATTATGTTGTTCCATAGATAATGCTTGATATATGATACCTGTTCACTGAGATTAACCTGTTGTTGTAGAATATTTACCTGCTCCTGCAATCTGTTGGCTCTCTACTCATGTCCCTTGGATGTAATCAATGCATATCTATTTGATGTTTCAAGAGTTTGAATGGTGCTTTTCAAGTTGATTATCTCTTTATTCTTTAAGGACATGTCTTCCATAGACTTGAATATGTCAACTATTTCACCTGCTTGATTTACTTGTGATGTAGATGATGAAGTGGAAAAAATATATTTGGATGTAATCGACACTGCAGTTGCCAATAATCCTTTTGGTGCTAAATGTTCTGCTAATGAAGAAGGAACAGCTGTGCTGACAGTTGGAATGACTGTGGGAATGGAGACTTCATGTGCTTTTTTCAATGTTTCATTTTCCTTCATTAGAATTTCAGTTTGATTCTCCATTTCTTTGATCTGGGCTGTCATCTTTAAAACTAACTGCATTAGTTCATCCTTCTCTGTTTTCTCTTGAAGAATTTCTTTAGCCTATGGGTGCTCAGTCTGTGGAAGTTTAAGTTGCTTTCTCAAGGCAGAAATGTCTTCATTTTTTTGCCTTATGAGAGTTTTTGCAACTTCAATATTGGAGGGATCCACTCCAATTTCTATCACCAAGTCTTCTAAGGATTTGATTCTTAAATCCTTAGCATGAAGAGATGCTTTATCTAATTTAATTTGAGTTTTTAAATTAGATACTGTCTTTTGAAGCATGGTAGCATTCATGGTTTTGTTGACTACCTTTGAATACAACATTTATGAAGCACTTCTATGAAACTCTATCTGGTGAAGTTCATGTATAGTATCTGCATTTACTTCAAACTCTATTTTCTTGTAATATGTAGCTGACCTTGGTTCTGTAACCATTGGCTGGATAAAATACATGATCATCTTATTTGTTGTGTTATTTCCTAAATCTACCTCAGGCTGAAGGAAGGTAGAGTTTCAGGGTAACATCAAACCACGCTCAGTCTGGTAGCTAGCCCTACCAGAACAGGAGAGGGCTCTCTCTGGGTCAATCTCAGCGAAAAGTAATTAATAGGGCTTGAGATGACTGAAATAAAAGCTAATTTTAGGCTAGGTATATAAATAAAGGATTTTGAGTTTGATTTTGGGGGTTTTTGTTGAAAAAAAGGGAAAGGCAGTTTTGGGTGCGGGGATTAGGCCTAGTTTTTGCAGAGTTCTGATTGGGGCGAGGAAGGCAAGTGTTTTGATGCTTTATATTTATTGCATGGATGGATCAGATTGGTGGGGAGCTGAAGAGGGAAAGAGGGTCTCAATAGTCCTCCTCAAACAAATAAAAACATGTAAAATTAAACAAAACTAAAGGCAGAGCAAAGCAAGCTACTGAATTCTACCTTTAACACTGATTTGCTTAATTTAAGAAGAAAGGAGAAGGAAAATGGTACACATAAACATCAATGAACTTACAAATACATGGAGGAAAACACCATCAAAATACAGAGCCACAAGGATCCCAAAGAGGGCTGCAAACCCTGGTCTATTCCTTTGCCAAAATTGCAGAATGAATGTACAATGAAGTTCTATGCAATCCCAAATGTCCAACCCTGAAAATGACTGAGAAAATACATCATATAGACAAGCCTAACCCATTCCCATGCCTCTAGGGGTCGAGCTCATCATTCTAGGAACTGTTTCAACCATATCTAAACTAGGAACTAGAAAATAGGCCATGAAACAACTTGCCTCTATATGCTAGGAAACTGATTCATTCACTCACATTTCACCTTTTGGTGAATGAATACTCTAGAACAAGTAAAAATGTGCCAAAATTACATCATGATCATGAAATTACATCAAGATACATCAATAGTTACATGAAAAAGTGAAACTGGTCAAAACTAGGCGAAATTCTGAGCTATGGAGTGAAAAATGAGCCAAATTCCTCTATGCACCGCGCCCAAAATCTCTATGCATAGCACAAATTTGGAGCTGTTTTTGAGGCCCTTCCCTAAGTCCAAATTGAGTTCATGATAGCTCATTGGAAAGCCCTGCCTGTCTACTTTCCAACCCAAGTGGAATTTCTGGATTTGGTGTCCATTTTCCCCTCCAAAAGTTCAATCTCCCAAGACTGGTTCCTGTGTGTGCAAAAGGTGGCAGAAAGACCATTTTCAAGGTGTTTTTGACCCTTTAGGAAACCCAAAACTTGATGAAATTCTTAGGCCATTCATGAGCATGCATAAATTTTCATAAAAAATCTAGAAATACCAAGTTTTCCTCCAAAGGACCTCCCAATCGTAAGCGCGCGCCAAGTGGCACTACGCGTCGGGCAGAAAAACCTGTTTTGTGACCAAAAAATTCAAAAATGACAAAATTTTCTCCAAATTCCTTGAAATTTGGACTGAAGGTCCCTCATCAAGTACCATGCTCATCCAAAGAAGCTTCGGCCTAGATTCGGAGCCTATCATGTCTTTTTCGACGCTTCAGTGCCCTCCTTAGCCTCACTTTCAAGATCTTAATCTTCGCTTTGCAAACATGTGTGCGTGCCCAATAATGGTTATTCATATGTCTGAGCATTTTATTCTCCTTATTTTCCTTCACCAATAGCTTCTGGTCACCTTGGTGCATGCAATTCAGTTGTGGAGTCACCGTGTTTCCTTCATCTCGGTCATCTGTTTCCATGATGTCCAAGGTCTACGTTGTCTTGGATGAAAATGAGAACTTCGGTGTTTTTGTTTTAGTGAAAAAATGTGGTAATATGGGATGGAATATGGAGGAATAGGTTAGTAGGGACAATGAAATGTAATCAAGTGTAAGGACAGCCACTTGACTTCTTGGGAAAATGTGGGGTTTGTGAAGTTTTACAAGTGAAATGGGAAAGGGAGAGTGATAGGAAATGAAGTAGCTTTAGGGATAGGGAAATAGAATAATGAAATGTAGTGAAGGGGATGTGAAAGTGGTAGAGGGAATAAGACAGCAAAAAATGGCAATTTTTCAAACCCTAGGAAGATTTTCAATGAAACTGTGCAAGGAGCTAGGGTTTAATTTTTCACCTATTGAAACACCATAAACACTGATGGAAACTCATATATTGGCAATATGGAGATGTTGAATTAGTTTTGGAATGAATAATTTTAAATTTTGGAGCTTTTGGAGGAATAATTGAATGGTTTTTCAGGCTTTTTAGCCCAATGCGCCGCGCCATCTCTATGCGCCGTGCTAGTTCATTTTTTACACTGCAGAGGGCTGCCCAATGCACCGCGCCATTTTGTAGGTGACTTTTGGAGACCTTCATAGCATCAAAATTGGGCACAGGATAGCTCGTTGGAAATATTATTTATTCTACTTTCCAACCCAACTAGAATTTTTCAATTTGGAGTTCCTTTGCCTTGTCAAAAATCAAATCTCCCAAGACTGGTCAAAATGAGCAAAATGAGGCTGCCTCAAGGCAGAGTGCTGTTTCAGTCAACATTTGAAGGTCTTCCTCAACTCCAAATTGAGCTCATGATAGCTCATTGGAAATATATTTGTGTCTAGTTATCATTTGACTCATCAAGCAAGTCATTTGGCCAAACAAGCTACGAAAAATCCTGATTTTCCCAAGGTCACTTCAGAGGTGAATCAATTCTCCTGAGGCAACTGTATTTTTGAAATTTCTCTAAAACCATGACACCTGTGTAAAAAGTGAAGGAGGTTTTCCTTCCTTTTCCTATTTTAGACAAAAACCTCTCTCAGTTTTCCCAAATTCATATTTTATTTCTCAGAAACATCATTGGAGTAAAACCTATCCCGATGTGTGGAACAAGGGATTTTTCGAAATGAAGCAAAATGAAGAGGATAAGGGGATTATAAATTCTTGAGAAAATTTTTGGAAGTAGGGAGGGATGTTAGGAAGTAGGGGAAAGTGGAATTTCAGAGATTGAGTGAGGGGAAGGGGTCCAAAAGGGCAAAACACAGGCCTAGCCTAGAAAATTGCCAAGTTGTAGCAAGAAACTAGGGTTTGTGCAAAAATGAGGAATTTGGGGGATCTAAGTGATGGGAAGTGTTTAATAAGGTAAAATAAGGATAGGGGAAGGTGTATGAACATTAGGATACAAGTTTTGCTGATGATTTTACCATCCAAGAGAAATTACCTTCAAAACCCTAGGAGAGGGAAATGAACCTTACCTAGGCACAACTGAAGCATGAACAAGGTGTAAAATGACCCTTTGGGATATGAAATGATGATGAAAACCCTATAAATGATGGTACACTCAACTGAATGGTGACATGGACCGACATTTGGACAACTCTGGAAGGAGTAAAAGCAAACCCTAGACCTAATACTTAGTGACCAAATTTTACATGAAGACTCACTGAAATGACAAAATTTGATCTTGACACCTTAAAATCACTTTGTAAGAGCATGTTTGATCACTGGAGGAAGGCCTTAAAGATCGACACTAACATTGGCTCCATAGGGATGGCACTCTCCTCGAGGTGCCAAGAACGGCGGCAGAATCCGCCGAAGGAGCAGACTATCACTCATCCCCTCGGCTATGGAGTCAATAACTCCAAACCCAAACACCATACCAATCCAAACATGTACATACCGCAACCTATACATAAACAAATACGTAACCGAAATGTTGCCTTTGGCAAATTATTTATTTACAAATCTCCCTACTTTGCTGCAAAACCAATAGGTCAAGTAACGCCGTAATGCTAGATCAACCAACTGCTAAATCGTGACAAGGTCACTACTTGGAAAGTTCTTCAACCATGACACAAATGTAAATGCTGACAGCCATACATGCACATAACAAGTCTGGTTATCTAAAAGACAATTTGATCTATCATTCAAAATGAAAAAAATTTCCATGTACATTGCAATAGGATCGAAAAAACCAAACTTTGTTTGCTGCCCCAACTCCTCAATACATGCTTCTAGCTGCAAACTGTCAATGCAAACATCCACGGGCAGCTCTATTGTTTCTTGTTTTGAAGGAGGGAGAGTTTCCAAGAACTTTTTTGGATCTTGGAATTCATATGATTGGATCTTATCATTTAAATATTGAATCTCCTTCTCAAATTTTTCAACAACTAACTCAAAGAAACCAGTTTTAGCTTCAGAAGGAAACTTCGGAGATCTCAAACATTGAAGCACGACAATGAAAAATACTTCATCAATTTCAATATCCACTAGCTGATCTCTAACTTCTTTTAAAGCTTCGCAAAGAGCAGGGTCTGCCACATACACTACCATTTTATTTTAGTGCATGAATGGATCAGTGAGCACTGGAATCTCTGGATTGAGTTGGAGTTGCCAGTTGAATGTTTCAGCCTTCATATGTCTGATCGTTGTCCACCATCAACAATCAGATCTGAACTTGATACACGTACTGGGGCAACTTGCAAGTCAGATGTTACATTTACAAACTAGACCGGAGATTGACTGAAGCAGCGTTTATCTACTTTCGCTAATGTAAAGCAAGAGCGTTTCGAAGGCTATCTGGCATAAGTTCAGGCTCCGTCTGTAGCTTATAAAACAAATAACACTAACAAGCAAACCATTTTCTCCCCAGTGGAGTCGCCACTATGTTATTGCCTAAATCTACCTCAGTCTGAAAAAAGGCAGAGTTCAGGGTAACATCAAACCACGCTCAGTCTGGTAGCTAGCCCTACTAGAACAGGGGAGGGCTCTCTCTGGGTCAATCTCAGCAAAAATTAATCAATAGGGCTTGATATGACTGAAATGAAAGCTAATTTTAGGCTAGGTATATAAGTGAAGGATTTTGATTGTGTTTTTGGGGTTTTTTGTTGGATCAAGGGAAAGGTAGTTTTGGGTGCGGGGTTTAGGCCTAGTTTTTGCAGAGTTATGATTGGGGCAGGGAAGGCAATAGTTTTGATGCTTCAGATTGAGTGAATGGATGGATTAGACCGGTGAGGAGCTGAAGAGGGCAAGAGGGTCTCAAGAGTCCTCCTCAAACAGATGAAAACATGAAAAACTAAACAAAAATGAAGGCAGAGCAAAGCAGACCAATGAATTCTACCTTTATAACTTGTTTGTTCAGTTTAAGAAGAAAGGAGAATGAAAATGGTACACATAAACATCAGTGAACTTATAGATACATAGAGGAAAACACCATCAAAACACAGAGCCACAAGGATCCCAAAGAGGGCTGCAAACCCTGGTCTATTCCTTTGCCAAAATTGCAGAATGAAATGTACAATGAAGTGCTAGCAATCCCAAATTTCCAACCTTGAAAATGACTGAGAATATACATCATATAGACAAGACTGACCCATTCCCATGCCTCTAGGGTTATAGCTCATCATTCTAGGAGCTTTTTCAACCATATCTAAACTAGGAACTAGAAAATAGGCCATGAAACAACTTGCCTCTATATGCTAGGAAACTGATCCATTCACTCACATTTCACCTTTTAGTGAATGAATCTTCTAGAACAAGTAAAAATATGCCAAAATTACATCATTATCATGAAATTACATCAAGGTACATCAATAGTTACATGAAAAAGTGAAACTGGCCAAAACTAGGCGAAATTTTGAGTTGCTGAGTGAAAAATAGGCCAAAATTCTCTATGCGCCGCGCCCAAAATCTCTATGTGTAGCACAACTTTGGAGATGATTTTGAGGCACTTTCCAAAGTCCAAATTGAGCTCATGATATCTTGTTGGAACAATTTACCTGTCTACTTTCCAACCCAAGTGGAATTTCTAGATTTGGTGTCGATTTTCTCCTCCAAAAGTTCAATCTCCCAACACTTCTTCCTGTGGGTGCAAAAGGTGGCAGAAAGGCCAATTTTAGGGTGTTTTTGACCCTTTAGGAAACCCAGAACTTGATGAAATCCTTAGGAAATCCATGAGAATGCATAAATTTTCATGAAAAACTCAGAAATGCAAATTTTTCCCCCTGAAGAGCTGCCAATCATAAGCGCGCGCCAAGTGGCGCTACGCGTCGGGCAGAAAACCCTGTTTTGTGACCAAAAAATTCAAAATTGACAAATTTTTTTCCAAATTCCTTGAAATTTGGGCTGTAGGTCCCTAATAAAATTCTATTCTCAGCCAAAGAATATTCGACCAAAATTTGAAGCCTATCATGCCTTTTACGACGTTTAGTGCCCTCCTTAGCCTTGCCTTCAGGATTTTGATCCTCGCTTTGCAAATATGAGTGCCCGCCCAATAATGGTTCTTCATGTGTCTGAGCATGTTATTCTCCTTGTTTTCCTTTTCCAACAGCTTCTGGTCACCTTGGTGCATGAAATTTGGTTTTTGAGTCATCGTGTTTCCTTCATCTCGGTCATCTGTTTCCATGATGTCCAAGGTCTATGTTGTCTTGGATGACAATGAGAACTTTGGTGTTTTTGTTTTAGTTCAAAAATGTGGTAATATGAGAGGGAATATGGAGGAATATATTATTAGGGAAAATTAACTTTAACTGGAGCAAAAGGACAACCACTTGACTTCTTGGGCAAATGTGGGCTAGAAGTTTTACAAGTGAAATGGGAAAGGGAGAGTGATAGGAAATGAAGTAGCTTTAGGATAGGGAAAACAAATAAAATGTAGTGAAGGAGTGGAAAAGTGGTAGAGGGAACAAGATTTTATAGTGTACCATTATTTTACCAACCCTGTGAAGATTTTCAATGAAACCCAAGGAGCTAGGGCTGGCTTTTTCACCTATTGAAACACCATAAACACTGATGGAAACTTCATATATTGGAAATATGGAGATGTTGAATTAGTTTTGAAATGAATAATTTGAAATTTTGGAGCTTTTGGAGGAATAATTGAATGTATCTTTCGTGCTTTTTAGCCCAATGCGCCGCGCTCACCATTTTACACTACGGAGGGCCGCCCAATGCGCCGCGCTATTTTGTACCTACTTTTTTGAGATCTTCCGTCTCCAAACTGGGCGGCAGTGATATAGCTCGTTGGAAATATTATTTATTCTACTTTCCAACCCAACTAGAATTTTTCAATTTGGAGTTCCTTTGCCTTGTCAAAAATCAAATCTCCCAAGACTGGTCAAAATGAGCAAAATGAGGCTGCCTCAAGGCAGAGTGCTGTTTCAGTCAACATTTGAAGGTCTTCCTCAACTCCAAATTGAGCTCATGATAGCTCATTGGAAATATATTTGTGTCTAGTTATCATTTGACTCATCAAGCAAGTCATTTGGCCAAACAAGCTACGAAAAATCCTGATTTTCCCAAGGTCACTTCAGAGGTGAATCAATTCTCCTGAGGCAACTGTATTTTTGAAATTTCTCTAAAACCATGACACCTGTGTAAAAAGTGAAGGAGGTTTTCCTTCCTTTTCCTATTTTAGACAAAAACCTCTCTCAGTTTTCCCAAATTCATATTTTATTTCTCAGAAACATCATTGGAGTAAAACCTATCCCGATGTGTGGAACAAGGGATTTTTCGAAATGAAGCAAAATGAAGAGGATAAGGGGATTATAAATTCTTGAGAAAATTTTTGGAAGTAGGGAGGGATGTTAGGAAGTAGGGGAAAGTGGAATTTCAGAGATTGAGTGAGGGGAAGGGGTCCAAAAGGGCAAAACACAGGCCTAGCCTAGAAAATTGCCAAGTTGTAGCAAGAAACTAGGGTTTGTGAAAAAATGAGGAATTTGGGGGATCTCAGTGATGGGAAGTGTTTAATAAGGTACATTAAGGATAGGGGAAGGTGTATGAACATCAGGATACAAGTTTTGCTGATGATTTTACCATCCAAGAGAAATTACCTTCAAAACCCTAGGAGAGGGAAATAAACCTTACCTAGGCACAACTGAAGCATGAACAAGGTGTAAAATGACCCAGTGGAACTTGACATGATGATGAAAACCCTCTGAATGATGGTACACTCAGCTGAATGGTGACATGGACCGACATTTGGACAACTTTGACAGGAGTAAAAGCAAACCCTAGACCTAATACCTAGTGACCAAATTTTGCTTGAAGGCTCACTGAAATGACAAAATTTGACCTTGACACCTTAAAATCACTTTGTAAGAGCATGTTTGATCACTGGAGGAAGGCTGCAAAGACTGACACTAACATGTTGAATAATCAAAAGCTATCACAAGTCTGTCTTTATCTCCTTTTTTCTCTTTAAGAAGTTTAGAATAGGACTTTGGACTTAGCCTTAATTTCCACATTATTTTCCCGATCTACTTGCACCTTTTCTGGATGCTTAATCTTACTTTCTTTTGTCGATTTAGGAGGAGGGAGCTTTTGTATTTACTTTTTTGTTTCAACCATTTCTTTGCCTTTTCCTTGACAGTACCCGCTTGGCTCCGAATTTCTAAGTGTTTTTTGATTGACAATTATTGTGGTCTCATCATCTATTTGTCGATATTTTGTTTGTTGACCATTATTATCATCTATATCTATGACCTTTTCTTCTTCTTCGGTAATCATTCTGGCCTTCTTGCTGCAAATTGTCTTAAATTTATTTTCTATAATTGTTTCTGCTAAATAACCTTCTTCTTTTCTAGGTCTTTTATTAGCTGCTTGTTGGCCAACTGTAACCACCTGTGTACTATCCATTTGTCTTTCCTGCAGGTTATCTATTTGAATCCCCTGATTATCATCAATCAATGTGTTTGCAACCCATTCAATCTGATTAGAATACTTCTCAATTAGTGGTTTTGAACCATGTAGGAATGGGGTTAACTTACACATGACCCTGAGGTTACTTATAACACCTTGAGGATCATAATTCCAGTAAAAGATTTCTTGGAATTTAAATTGTGATAATTTGCTAACCATGTCTTTCAAAGCTTCTCTGCTATTGACTATGAAGGGGCCAATTTGACTTTTTAGCTTGAACTGTGATTCTTTTTGGAGGCTATGAAATTCACTGCATCTGCATTCAAAATCTGTCTTAAGTACTCCAAAGAAAAAATCCTGGTAGTTAGAGACTTAGGTAATTTGTAGGGAGCCAGGAGTGCACCATACACTCTGATTTCTGTGTGATTTTCATACAAATACCAGTCTCCTACCTTATAGTTTTCAGACAACTGTAAAATTATTTTGATGTCTTCATTACTCCTTGGTGGCTTTGCTTTGTTCAACACACTCATGGCAGGTTTAATAAAAAAATCATTGAAGTCCTTGTAGCTGCATTCACTTTTGTTTTTCCTGAGTAGAGAAGTCTAGAATATCACTGAAAGAGGTTTACCTTCCACATCCATCTTCTGTAATGCAATTGGGAAATTGTCTGCTTGAAAAAATAGGAAGAGATGTAACATATAGGATGAATATTTAATACTCCTTCATCAGGTAATTTAATCAACTGATAATGCATATTATCATCAATGGATTTGGCAAAGTTGAAGACTAGTTCTGGATGTTGTCCTAGAGACAAGGTAGAGAGGAAACCTAGAATGGAGGCATCTATAAACTCATCATTAGCATAGCCTAGAATGAATGAAAGCATGGAAATTATTTGTCTAGAGCCCTCAGGGAAATCAAAAGTATCATAAGGTGGATTTACCTTAGGAAGGTTAACATGATTAGGCATGAATTTTTGGAGGATCATAAACTTCCTAGGGAAATCCAAGTCTAAAGACATCTGAGTCAAATATTCAATGGACAATGAGACTACTCGTGGATCATGGCTTAGTTGGAGCATATCATTGATGGTTTTAGCAGTTATGTAAAACAGGACCTCATTATCTTTGTTCACCATGCATCTATGGTCAGGGATATAGTGTAACTGACACAACCTAATGAAATATTGAGTTGGATGTGTGATGGGAACCGCGTATTTAGGCAAGTTGGAGTCCCATACAGGTATATCATTTGCCACTTTCTTCTCAAATTTTTCATGACACCAACTATGTACTTCAAGTAGATCGAATTCTAAGGTAGCATCAGCAATTATATATTTTAAGTCAATCAAGGGACTATTCTCTTCAGAGGTAATAGGTGGTTGCAACGATCTGACTACTTCAGTGGAATCTACAGTTAGGACCGGAGTAGGTCTATCAATTTTTGAAGGTTTAGGGTTTGGAAGCTTGCTGGAGGCAGGATTCTGAGGTTTGGGACCTCCAGTCCTAGGAGTAACTTGCTTTTTTGTCATTTTAAATGAAACTGACCAAGATTAGACTGTTTTCTCAGCTCTTTTTGGAAACAGAAGGTCAATTAAGCTGCTTTGGGAAGAATTCAGAATCTGGGCGAGGGTTTTATGATGAAAACACAGATTTTCAATATAAAAAGGACTGGAAAGGGATTTTGATGGTTTTTTCGGTAATTCAAATGGATTTCAACCGTGGAAATAACTTTTGGATGGTCAAAAACTCTTTATAATTGAATTAGGCGGAAGTGGAAAATTCTGAGTAAATTTTGACAGGGTTTCCCCTGTTTTTTCACGGTTTGAATACTTTCAGAAGGTTTATATTTTCAAAGTGTTTTAATTTTTTCCTTTGAAATTAAAATTTTGCAGGTCGGATTACGGAAAAATACCTTGAACAGGTATGGTTGCGGTCGAAGAGGGTTTCCAGGTTGTACCAGTCTTCAGACTGGTTGCAGCTGTTTGATAGAAGGCATAGAGGGTCTTCGAAGTCGAATTTCAGAGGGGAAATTAACTTCAGGTAGGAAAATTGGTCAGCAGAGGCTCAGCAATGGTGTCTGTGAGTAGTTTTATGAAGGTCGAAGGCGCAAATGATATGCAAATAATAAAAACTAAGGTTGAAACCTTAAGTCTTATCAATATACATAACATTCATTACATGTCAAAATTAATGGGGGGAGCGGTTTTCGTATTTGAAGGCAAAACCATTAGTGGTTATTGCATTGCTTCTGGGCGGTAAATGGTTTTTCACTTTTGGAATGTGATCCAGTAGAATTGGACACGTAGCATATGGTGGTTTCAGGAAACAACTTTTATCGCAAAATTTTTTACAAACTTTGCCCGATCACTTTTGTTATGCAATATTGAATACGCACCGTCGGATTTTATCGCCTGATTCGAACGTTCGAGATTTTTCGGGAAGTTGCATGGTAATGAAAGGTGGGACCCAGGTTTAATGTTAGCCATTGATTCAATAGGAATGATCAATGGTTGAGTTTTAATGCGATGAGGAGTGGTGGGGCAAGGGAAGGTTTATCGCATTAGATTTGGACTGTTAGATTAATGAGATAAGATTGATCGGAGGGATGGGAATGACTACGAGGGTGCATAGTTATTTGATGGAGTTTATGTATAAAAGGAGTTTATACATAGAATGGGGTGGGTTATATAAAGTTCAACCAAGGTTCAGAGTTTGGCAAAGGGATATATACCGGGAGAAAGGGGTGAGGTTAAAGCGTTAACCTTGGGTAAAGGTAAATGCGGGAACGAGAGTAACAGTATTTCTTTTTTGCGCCTTTGTTTCATTTTAAGTTTATTATATAGTCTTAGATTTATTTCAAGTTATAAAACTATAGGGGAGCAGGAATATTTTTTATGGGTAGTTTTGTGTCAAAGGGGTAATTTCGGGATGTTATTTCAACATGTGATTAATATCTTTGACACAAAAGCATATAATAAGGGGGTTTTGGGGTTATTAAATAAAAAGAAGTTATATTTATAGGACTAGGATATTTGATAGGGATTTAATAAAATAGGCTAAGTTTTAATATGAAAAGGGACAATGAATACTCAAAAATTCATAAATAAAACTAAGGAAAGTGAAAATTAGAGTAAAGCTTCATTTTCATAACTCATTCACTTTTTACTTAGTATATCATGTTTTTGAGGGTTTTATGTTTTGTAAAATGGAGGAGGTTAATCAAATGGGCCTTTATGTGAAATTTAAGTAAGAAAATAGTTCTCACTTATGAAGTTAAATGGTGATGAGTGCATGAAGGGGTAAATGATGAAAATTTCAGGGATTAATATAGAAACTTAATATTTTCAACTAATCAGTCTTTGAGCCTTGGGTCCGGTCCCAACAAAAGTCAAGGAAATGCCTTGAGCCTCTTTGATTGACAGTCTAGAATATCAAATTGCTGTGGGGAGGGGAAATTAGTTATTTATAGCCCGGTGACATATATTTACAATGATGTTTCCCACCTTCTTCTACCTACCCAGTCATTATCTTCTAACATTTTTTCCTTCTATTTTAATCAAGTGCATTTGGACTAGCAACCTTACAACATTTTATTTTTTTGAAAGAAGTAAACTATCTAATTCTAAACTTATTGCATCTAAGAATCCAGATTAAACTATTGGATTATTTTATTCTCTACCTAACTACTGAATTGTCATGATTAAACTGTATGACAATTCTTTATTCACTATCTATAGCATTTGAAATTGAAAGATGACAAGTCAAGATTAAATTGTTCAACTCATCACAGACTATGGCATTTATTGACCCTCTGCCATAATCAAATGCAAAAGGTAAAAGTAGTGGCATTTAGACTTGCACACTTTCATGTTTTATTCATCTTTTTTCTTTTGGGGTATATTATTTTTTCTAAGTCCTTTGATTTTTCTTTTAGGACTTTTTACCCTCTTTTTATTTTTTTGATTTTTTATTTTTTACAAAATATGGGAAAATAACTTGCAGAAAGCAAAGTTTGTACATATTTACAAGACTACCATCAATCAAGTCAAAATTATGAATCCTATATTTATAGGTTACTAACAAGGTGTACTCATTCCAAGTATCCTATGAGGACAACGGTTTTTCACAAATACCGCAGTGTTGCATGCTTCTGCCCACATATGCATCAGTATGCTTTGATCATGCAAAATCGATCTTGCTTCACCCATAACCGTTATTTTCTTTCTTTTAGCGACCCCATTCTATTGTGGGTTATGAGGCACTATCATTTCTCTTTGAATTCCTTTTTTTTCATAAGTTCTTGAATTCGTTAGAGATGTATTCACCACCATTATTGCTCCTCAAAACCTTCACTTGTTTCCTCGACACTTTCTCCACCAGTGCCTTAAACTCAAGAAAATTTGAGAATGTATGATCTTTCTTGTGCATGAAGAAGATCCAACATTTACGAGAAAATTCATCAACAAATATCACATAATACTTATGTTTTGTTGTCGAAGCAATAGAGAATGGTCCACACACGTCTGTGTGAACTCTCTCAAGGATCCTTGAAGCTCAGTTCTCCTTCTCATGAAAGGTGGCCTTTACATATTTTCCCATAGTACATCCCTTACATGTGTCTGACTGTGCAAGTGTACCCCTATGAAGACTAGTAGAAATCTGTTGCATGACTTTCAAGGCTCCATGGTGAAGATGGCCCAATCTCCCGTGCCATAATTCTCCCTCATCCTGGCTCACCACTTTGTCTGCCTTGCCCATCAATGCCGTAAAACCATCTACATACAGCTTGTAGATATTTTTTACTCGAATCCCTATCTTCATAGCTTCTCCTATTGTTTTATGTCGCAGGAAAGCTTTTCCTTCTCTAAAAACAACATCATAGCCTCTATCCTCCAACATTGCAACTGAGACTAAATTTTTATGCATTGCATCTTTTAATTGAAAGGTTTTACTTGAATACCTCTAGAAGGTAATGATACCAATCCCGATAGCACTATACCGCCCATCATCACCCATTTCAATATTCATTCGGAAATCCTTCTCCTCCTAGCTACTGAAAAGTTCCTTGTCTCCTGTCATGTGAAAGGAAGTGCCACTATCCAAATGCCACATAGATCCCAATGCACTTGACACCATGCATGTGATCAATGAGAATTCAAGCTCAAATTGTGAGGCCAAAGCCTCGCCAGCTGCATATCCTCCAACCTTCTTGTTCTTC
Source organism: Pinus albicaulis (assembly GCA_034641835.2). Taxonomy (NCBI): domain Eukaryota; kingdom Viridiplantae; phylum Streptophyta; class Pinopsida; order Pinales; family Pinaceae; genus Pinus; species Pinus albicaulis. The sequence goes on from CM076577.1 coordinate 1,417,367,891, forward strand.
TTCTTTTGTGGATAGTTAGTAGCATAATGTCCATGCCCGTGATAGTGAAAACACTTCACCCTAGACATGTCCCACTTCTTTCCATCTTTGGACTCGGATTTGGAATGGAATTTCTTCCCCTTCCCCTTCTTTTCCTTGGAAGCCAAAGAAAAATATTCTTCATCTTCATTCTTAGATGAATATCTATCTCTGGTGTTCTGTCTGAACTCCTCCTGCACCAAATCCGATCACAGTCGTTCCCAATCTGACAGGTTTTCCATTCCATTGACTGAGTCTTGATAGTTGTGCCAACTCTTGGGAAGTCCTAGGAGAGCCAATCTCACCAAATCATCATTAGCGACAGTTACACCAACGCTCCCCCATTTCATCCCAACATTGGACAAAATTTATTAGATATTTTGGTATTGAGTCGCCTTTCTCCGTCTTGATCTTCCTGAGTTTATCTCTGAGCGCCAGTTTCCTATGGTCACTGTTGCTCTAGAATAGATCTGTCAAAGCCTTCCACATTGCATATGGTGTGGATTTCCCATGGAGCCTTGGGATAATGTGGTCTTGTACTCCCTCCAATAGGATCCTCCTTGCCTTTGCCACTTTATTTTTCCATGCATCAATTTTTGCAGCATCTGTCACAACAGGTTTAGGAACATCATTGTCAATGAATTCCTTCAAGCCATTATCTTCGAGTACTGCCTCCATCCTGTCCTTCCAAGAAATATAGTTTGATATGCCCTCAAGTGCATACTCCAACCTCAAGCCATTGAAATCCATTTCGATCTTGAATCAGCTGTAGCACCAAGAAAGTCTTTCTGCAAATTCGAATTCTATCTAGTCATAAACTCAACTCCTCCTTCACAATTGTGATTTCTTGTGCTCTGATACCATGTAGAAATTATACAACAAGCACGTATATCATGGACTCAATCTGATCTAAAAATGTACTAAAGTTAAACATTGAATCACTTCTACAAATATTTTGCGGAATTAAAAACATAATCTCCAATCACATGAAGCATAGAAGAATCAATCAAGCCACAACACAGATAAATTCCCTGGGAAAGATTGCTGCTCAAAACCCCACCACCTTCTATTGTATATTCAGCATGGAATCATGAAACAATTACATACAAATATTCTCAAAATATCCCTCTTGTACTCAGCTAATTGACTCACACTGTCACACATAAAACAGACAATACTTAGCCAATTTACTACCTCCAGACAACCTGCCTTTCTTTCACAATCCCTGATGAATGAAATCCCTAAAGATTAGGAACTTTGGCCTTCTTTGACTCCGCAAGTATCATGAGAACTCCAATGGGTGTTTAGTTGCATGGGTGGAACCAAATAATCTTACAACTAATAGTCAACTTCCCTTTCACCTAGATCTCAACTGGGTCTCCACTGGATCTGACATGCATGCAACTAATAATAGTAAATCCTTTGTTGCATGTTAGATCACTGATTATGAAATAATTAATATTTAATTCACTTGATCTCTCACTAGTGTATCTAACAGTTACAAGTAGAAAAACTGAGTTTAACTCACTTAACTGAGTTAAAATGATTACAACCTACATTAGCTAATGCACCACTGCACTTTGAACTCTGTTACAACTAGAATTACTCTGCATACCTCACCAACTACCTCTAACTCGAAATTCATGAGCTAAACTAGTTTATCACACTCAGTTAACTATTAAACGTTATTTTGAGACTAGATTACATTTTATTGTCCATATTAATTAAGGGATAACTAAAATAGACATGCACCAAATTTAGCCCTATGGGCCCCACCCTAGTGTAGGTGCTTAATGCACTAGGCGTGGGTGCTGAAATTTTATTTTTGAATTTCAACAAACCTTATACTCATTCTTCTTATAATTTCACAAGGATCTCAATGGTGAGATCAAATTCCCGTTTTGAGTTTCATATTTCCATAATCCTTGTGCAGTAGCATCTTTGAGGAATATGGGGGAATCTAAAATATTCCCTAAGGCCCAGATTTCGACAGTGTCAGAATTTAGCAAATTGACAATCGATCCTACACCTCTTGGTGACACGAGTTCAAAGGTGCAGTCAGATTTTCCATCTGAGCCTTATGTTTTTCGGCCACTTTTCCAAGTGGAGTTGCAAGTGTCAACATTCAATGTGTGAGCCGTCGTTTTCAGGATATTCGATGCCACGAGATTGATGGTACATCCAGATCCAATAATTTATCATCCTTGTCTTTAGATAACTCCAATATGTGAGGTATATGTAATGTGATCATGTACTTCTTTGTCTCTTTGCTATGAGATGCATTGTGTTGTATAGATCCCTGTTGATGTTTGATTTGGGATCTTGCTTTGTTCTTGATGTGAGATGTAATTTCTATCATGGATTTGTCTTGTGTTTGAGATCCTTTATTTCCATGTTGGCGGGATACTCATTGTCACCATGCATTTTTTATTGAGATCCCTTTGTTGCCATGCTGGCGGGATACTCATATTCATTATGTGGGAGTTAGTGTCATACTGATAGGAGTCCCTTTTTTAATGAGAGTTCCTGTAGTGGAAAATCTCGTGGAGAGGTCCAACCACTCCTGCATGAGGGAATTTTCCTTATATGACAGAGAAAACACCATCCATGTACATCAGCACTCTTTATAGCACTTAATGCAGTGACCTAAACCATCTTGACACCGAGGCCCAGAGACGTAGTCCCTCCAGGACGAACTCTGTTATCAATCTCTTATGTTGCTAATGCTTGTTTTTTTCCTCTTCTTTACAACATTCAGATGTTCATTTATGTTAATTAATGCTTTAATTAAATGCAATTTTAACACATCAACCAAAGTAAAAGGTATTGGTTTAAAGAGTAGTGAAATTTACCCAGATCAAGTGGTATCAGAGCGGTCTTATTGCTGATTTGGATTGCAGGCATGGACCATTGAACATTCCCTAAGTTGAGCAATGGAATATTTCAAAGTCATGTACGAGACCATGCTTAGGGTGTCCGAGAAATCAGACATGTTGTACAATTCTTATGAGAAACAGGAAGCTGGAAACTATGAGTTGAAAACACTTTTACAAGAGGAGAAGGAGGAAAAACATCGGTTTCAACTTCAATTGAAAGCCACGACAGAGGCATTGGAAGAATTGAAGCATGACACCCAAAGTCTTCAAATAGAGCATGATGCATTGAAAACACTCCTACATGAAGAGAAGGAGGAAGAGCAACGAGTGCAGCTTCAATTGCAAGCCATGATAGAGGCATTGGAATAATTGAAGAGCCACGATGAAAATATTCAAGCAGATCATGAGGCATCGAAAACACTCATATAGGAAGAGAAGGAGGAGAAACAATGATTGCAGCTTCAGCTACAAGCTGCAACAGAGGCCTTGGAGGAAGTGAAGTGCAATGAAGTCTTAGAGAAGCCTTCTTCACACGTTTCAAAATCGAAAGCTGAGGTAAAAAGTGTTGATTTATCTTCAATTTAATCTTCACATGATATCATTTCTATTGGAAGTGTGGAGATACCCACTACAGGAATCGGCATGAGACTCCTCACCAAGATGGGTTACAAAGGAGGAGGAATTGGCATTCATGGCCAAGGCATAACTCAACCATTGGAGGTTGTGCAAAGACCTTGCTACACAGGTTTTGGATACACAGAAGGAGGATGTTTGAAGGACATCAAAGACAAACAAACATTGTTGAACTCGCCAGGGAAGAGGATTGATGGGAACACTTCGCCATCATCCCATGGAAGTGCATGTTGCAATAAAAGAGCTGAGGCAAGCTCTCATCACCATGATCTCACCAGAGACCACCAGGGAAGGTATAACACATCTCGCTATTCCTGAGTTCATTTTTATTATAAGAATTTTGCTAATCATGGTCGTAAATCATGGCATCAAAAAACTTGTCATTTTTTTTGTTTACATAACCATGCTATTTCTAAGTGTTGGAAAAGGATGAAAACACAAAGGAGGATGAGGGCTAAGAAGCCTTCTTCACAGCAAAAAAATAAACTGGTTAAGCAGGTCTAGAGGAAGAAGAAATTTTATAGCCAGTGCAACCAAAGTGGTCATCAAATATCCACATGTTCAAGGCTCCATCCAGAGCAACACCTTAAGGACGAAGCGTCAGTGCATGAATAAGTTGAAACTATTGTTCGACAAACAAACGTGCCACCGGGAGATGATCCACTCACTTTGATAAGTGAGAGATGATTTTTCTAGATGTGGTAGTGTGTCATGGACGTGTTTGTAAATCATATGTTTCATTTTTAACTGTAAAAGTGGTGATGTGTTTTCCATCACTTGTTAAGAAACCATGATATTTTGGCCATGTTTTATAAGTCGTGTGATGCATTTCTTTAATGTAAAAGTGATGATGTGTTTTCCATCACTTCTAAATGCGACAATGATGTTTTGGTCTTGTAATGATAGATGGCGTGTGATTTCCATTTGATGTAAACTTGACCACCGAGCATGTAAACTCGTGGAAAGTATGGAAATGTTTGGGTCATAATTGGTCATATTTGCGTTGCAGCTTTAGGAAAATGTGGATTTTTGCATTCTGATTTCGAAGGATAGAGGTGAAGAAGCCTTCAAGTGATGTGCCCTTTTAGAAATTTGCGTTGCAATTTCTAGTGTTGGCATTGTGTTCTGATTTTGAAGTATGTCAGGTGAAGGAGTCGTGTGGGAATGTGTATTTCAAATAACATTGCATGAAGTTGATGATGGATGGAAGCTGATGCTTTTGGAGAACCAAAAGCACCTTAGTGGGGAGGAATGATCCAGGTGGATCTTCATACACTAGTGTCTTGGAAAAAGGCTCAAAATTGAAAGTTGTGGAAATGTGGCAAACTCAGCTTCAGATTGAAGAGCTCGTCGCCCTGATCACAATGGTGTGAACGGCGCGTCAATCCGAGCTCATATGACGAATTTATAGTAGGTTGAAGTTTTGTTAAGGCGGGGAACATGGGGCCCACGGTGTGCCACATGGCATTCCAGTGAGCACATGGGACCCACATGGAAACCCCTCAGCTGGTGACACATGGCGTTCCAACATTAGCCCTTACACCTCCACAAAAGACAAAATACAAAAGAAAAAAATAAAAATAAAAATAATATATATATATATATATATATATATAATTTTAATGACATAAAAACAAAATACATTATAAAACAAAACCATAGAAAATAAACAAGTCATATATTAAATCCCAAACACATATGACAAAATATATTTTTAAAATGGTTAATAAAATAACCATATGATATGGTTCCATATAACAATTATGGAATGGGTTCATAAACGTTAAAAAACATTTAACCATACTATATATGAAATACATACGTTTTATTTAAAAAACACAAAACAAACGTTTGTTAAACATTATATATATGCCACTGCCCAAATATTGACCGTATGATTTATATTAAAACTTATACCATATACATAACATGTCGTGCGGGGTTGGGCGGACCCGACCCATACCATATTTAATTTAAAAATGTGCCATATTAAAACAAAATTTGTTATATGTTAAAACGAAGCCTAATGCGGGAAGGGGTAAGGTTTGACCACCCGACCTCCTCCCTCCAAATCGGATCTTTAACCAATGTTCCCAACAAGCTCTCTTGTACACTCTACCCAGAAAATTTTATATGAACGCTCATTTCTCAAGTGTGCCCAGGCCAAGGTAGCAGAGGTTGGAGCATGTAGTTCGAGGCAGTGCATGCCTGGACTTTGAGACAGATTCCGATTTGATGCCAAGGGAATCTTTTGATCCCAAGGAGATAAAATTTTCATAATGTATTAAATGTTATATGCATTTTAAACAGAATTTCGTAGGGAGCACGATGGTGCACGTAGATTTTCCATTTGAGTAGCGGTTTTGCAGATTCCCTTAGAGGAGAATCTTTAGGAATCTTGAGGGAATATTTCAGATCCCTTGGAGGTCAAAATTCGCCAGTGTCAGAATGAGGTCAACCTTATACTCATAATTTCACAAGGATCTCAATCGTGAGATCAGATTCCTGTTTTGAGTGCAGATTTTGAGATCCCCTGTGGAGCAGCATCTTTGAGGAATCTAGGGGGAATCTAAAAGATTTCCTAAGGCCCAGATTTCGACAATGTCAGAATTCAGCAAACTGACAGTTGATCCTACACCTCTCGGTGACACGAGTTCAACAGTGCAGTCAAATTTTCCATCTGAGCCTTATGTTTTTCGGCCACTTTTCAAAGTGGATTTGCAGGTGTCAGCATTCAATGTGTGAGTAGTCATTTTCAGGATATTCAACGCCACAAGATCGATGGTACAACCAGATCAAAAAGTTTATCATGCTTGTCTTCATATAGCTCTAGGATGTTAGGTATATGCAGTGTGATCATGTACTTCTTTGTCTCTTTGCTATGAGATGCATTGTGTTGTATAGATCCCTGTTGATGTTGGATGTGGGATCTTGTTTTGTTCTTGATGTGAGATGTAATTTCTATCATGGATTTGTCTTATGTTTGAGATCCTTTGTTTCCATGTTGGTGGGATACTAATTGTCACATGTATATTTGATTGAGATCCCTTTGTTTCCATGTTGGCGGGATACTCATAGTCATTATGTGGGAGTTAGTGTCATACTGATAAGAGTCCTTTTTTTTGAATGAGAGTTCCTGTAGTGGATTATATTGTGGAGAGGTCTAGCCACTCCTGCGTGAGGGAATATTCCTTGTATGACAGAGAAAACACCATCCATGTACATCATCACTCTTTACAGCACTTAATGCAATGGCCTACACCATCTTGACACCAAGGCCCGGAGACATAGTCCCTCTTGGACGAACTCCATTATCAATCTCTTATGTTGCTAATGCTTGTTATATTCCTCTTCTTTACAACATGCAGATGTTAATTTATGTTCATTAATGCTTTGATTAAATGAAATTATAACACATTAGCCGAAGTAAAAGGTCTTGGTTTAAAGGGTAGAGAAATTTACACAGATCATCGGAAGAGGTCTAAATTGTGCCTTCTTTAACCTACCAATTCACCAAGTCAACCCATAAACTTTGACTGCCTCTAAATTTCGCATGTGAGCTCGGTTTGATGAACCATTTGCACCGTTACGATCAGGACGACAAGATATTCAACTTGAACCTGGTTCAAGAGAAATCCAAACATTTTTATTTTTGATCTTTCATAAGCCCTCTTTGTCCTATGTGTGTGTCTAGAGCCACCCAGATCATTCCTCTCCACTGAGGAGATTTTGGTCCTCCAAAAGCATCAAAAATAATCTGCAACTGTTGTGTATAACGTCTGCACCACAAGTGTCTTGAAAAGGTCACCCTTCCATCTCCTTCACCTTTTTTCTTCAGAGCCTTAAGTGATGAACTGACACCTGCATCCTCTGTAAATATGTAGTACAATATCCTACAAATTACATGCTCAAATGATGACTAACTATGACCCAAACATTTCCATACTTGCCACGAGTTTACATACTCGGTGGTCAATTTTACATCAAATGAAAATCACACCCCATCTATCATTACAAGACAAAAACACCATTGTCACATTTCAAAGTGATGGCAAACACATCATCAGTTTTACATTAAAGAAATGCATCACATGATTTACAAGACAAGGCAAAAATATCATGGTTTCTTAACAAGCGATGGAAAAAACATCATCACTTTATAGTTAAGAATGCAACATATGATTTACAAACATGGCCATGACACACTACAACATCTAGAAAAACCATCTCTCACTTATCAAAGTGAATGGATCATCTCCTTGTGGCGCATTTTCTTGTCGAACAACGGTTTCAACTAGTTCATACCTCGATGCTTCATCCTTAAGGTGCTACTCTGGATGGAGCTTCAAACACGTGGCTCTTTGATGGCCACTTTGGTTGCAATGGCTGCAAAATGTTTTATTTTTCCATACTTGCATAACCAGTTTCTTTTTTTGATGTGGAGAAGTATTTTTACACCTCATCCTTCTTTGTGCTGCCATTCTTTTCCAACACTCAGAAATGACATGGTTACATAAACCACAAAAATGAAAAGTTTTCTTATTCCATGATTTACATTCAGGTTTAACAACATTCTTATAATCAAAATGAACTCTGGAATAGTGAGACTTTTTATACCTTTCCTTGTGGTCTTTGGTGCGATCATGGTGATGAGAGCTTTTCCAAGCTCTTTCATTACAACATGCACTTCCATGGGATGATGGTGAAGTGTTCCCATCAATCCTCTTCCTTGGTGAGTTCAACAATGTTTGTTTTCCTTTGATATCCTTCAAACATTCTCCTTCAATGTATCCCAAACTGGCGTAGCGAGGTCTCTACACAACCTCCAATGGTTGAGTTGTGCCTTGGCCATGAATGCCAAGTCGTCCTCCTTTGTACCCCATATTGGTAAGGAGTCTCATGCCGATTTCTGTAATGGGTATCTCCGCACTTCCAACAGAAATGATATCATGTGAATATGAAACTGAAGAAAAATCAACATTGTTTTCCTTAGATGTCAATTTTAAAAAAAGTGAAAAGGGCTTCTGTAAGCCTTTGTTGTTCTTTACTTCCTCTAAGGACTCTGTCAGGGCTTGTAGCTGAAGCTGCAATCACTGCTTCTCCTCTTTCTCTTCCTGTAGGATTGCCTTCAATGCATCATGATCTACTTGAATACTTTCATTGTTGCTCTTCAATTCTTCCAACACCTCTGTCGTGGCTTGCAACTGAAGCTGCAATCGATGTTTTTCCTCCTTCTCCTCTTGTAGAAATGTTTTCAACTCAGCATTGTCTGCTGTTTGTTTCTCATAATATTTGTACAACATGTCCGCCTTTTCGGACACCCTGAGCATGGTCTCATACATGTCTTTGACATCCTCCATTTCTCAACTCAACAAACGTTCAATGGTTCACGCCTACAATCCAAATCAACAAGAGGACCACTCTGATACCACTTGATCCGAGTAAATTTTTTATACCCTTTTAACCAAGACCTTTTACTTCGACTGATGTGTTAGAATTGCATCAAAGCATTAGTGAACATAAAAAGAACACATATGCATGCTATAACGAAGAGGAAAATAACACGCATTAGCAACATAAGACATTGATAACATATTTCTTCTAGGACGAACTATGTCTCCAAGGCTCGGTGTCAAGATGGTGTAGGCCGCTGGATTAAGTGTTGTAAATAGTGATGATGTATATGAGTGGTGTTTTCTATGTCATACAAGGAAAATTCCCTCACACATGAGTAAATGGATCTCTCCAAGAGATGTTCCGCTACAAGAACTCTCACTCTAAAAAAGGACTCCCATCAGCATGAAAATTTCACATGGATGATGACTATGAGTATCTCGCCGAACATGGAAACGAAAGGATCTCAATCAAACATACATGGTGACAATGATTATCCCCCCAACATGGAAACAAGGGATCTCAAACAACATAAAACAATCCATCATAAAAATTACATCTCACATCAAGAACAAAACAAGATCCCACATCAAACATCAAACATGGATCTATATAGCACAATGCATCTCATAGCAAAGAGACAAAGAAGTACATGATCACACTACATATACATCATAGCCTAGAGTTTTCTAAAGAAAATGATGACACACTGCTGGATTTGGCTGTACCATCAATCTTGTGATGTTGAATATCCTAACAACGACTACTCTCACATTGAATGTTGACACCTGCAACTCCACTTTGAAAAGTAGCCGAAGAACATAAGACTCAGATGGAAAATTTGTGTGCAACGCTGAACTCGTGTCATCGAGAGGTATATGATCAACTATCAATTTGCTAAATTTTGACAAAGTCAAAATCTGGGCCTGAAGGAACCTTTTTTATTCCCCCTAGATTCCTCCAAGATGTTGCTCCATAGGGAATTTAGAAATCCGCAACTCAAAATAGGAATTTGATCTCACCTTTGAGATCCTTGCGAAATTTTGAGAAGAATGAGTATAATGTTGACCTCATTCCGACACCGGTGAATTTCAGCCTCCAAGGAATCTGAAAGATTCCCTCAAGATTCCTGAAGATTCTCCTCCATAGGGACTCTCCTTGGGATCAAATATCTCCCCATCAAAATATTCTGCATCAAACAAGAATTCCTATCTCAAAATATGTGCCTACTCCTCGCCAACCGCATGCTCCAACCTCCGCCGCCTTGGCCCGGGCGCACTATCAAAGGTCGAGTTTACATAAAAATGTGGGTGGACTTATATCAATGGAATCCATTGTGGCTTGCTAGCTTGCAATTAATGTTGTTTAGTTAATTTCGAACATATTCTATGCCATTTCAGATTAGGGCACAATACTGAAGAAGATAGAACATACTAATAGATCGATAGAAGACAAGCCAAGACAGAGATAAGAAATGGTGGCGTTACGGTGATCAGCAGGATGCTTCTACCAGCAAAGTCTCCAATAGGTCATTCAGCCAAGCGTGTCACACATAACCCCAGAACAACCCAAACAAAGAATACGCAGCTCCAACGCCATCAAGAGAGAGAGAATTCCTCCACACCAATGTGTCAAATGAACTCTAAGTCTCTCCAATATATAGGTATCTTTGGGGGTGTGTGACACGTCCTTTAAGACAGTTAAGTCTATATTTTATTCCAAGCCGACCTAGCACATAAGTGGAATAAATTCAAAGTACATGTTCTGCTCATCCGATCGAGATGATCTTTAGATCAATCTTACACCTCTCCAAAAGAGGAATCCAATAAAAATATTGCGATCGTCATCTAAGCAGCACAACCCGGAGTTTGGACCTAGTTTTCCAATTTTAACACTCCCTCTCAACTAGGGAGAACTCCGTCCACTAGTGCAATCCAAACATCATGCGTCATCCCGCCGTAACTTGCTTTGCTGGCCTCTTTATTTCAGAACAGAAGTGGGTCAGTCACAAAGACATCATACCCGACTGACAGATTCAGCCCAGAGGTCCGAAACCTCTATAGGACTCACAAAGAGTCTCATACCAACCCGAAGTTGGTTTACCTGACCAGAAGTCAGTTGGAGGTCTGAAACCTCACTAGGACTCAAGAGAGTCATATACTAACCCAAAGTTAGTTTCACTAACTCGAAGTCAGTTGGAGGTCCGAAACCTCACTAGGACTCGAGAGAGTCATATACTAACCCAAAGTTAGTTTCACTGACCCGAAGTCAGTTGGAGGTCCGAAACCTCGCTAAACTTGATCCCAGATCAAGTAGTTGGACACGAGTCATCCTAGACATAGAGAGTACGACAATCTCCGATGCGTCCATCGGTCTTGCTATGGTCTCTATTCACTTTTCCCACCTCATTGGCCAAATGAGAGGTACTTCCCATGAGTCCGAAACTCCATGGGTAGGATGCATACGGGGCATAGATCAGAGAGAGGTAAACCATCTCAATATCTTCGCGGTGGGGTAGAAGCACACCAACTAGGTTTGGAAAGCCTAGCCCTGTGGTTGCTTATAGCACCTAAGCTATCCCCAAACCCCCTTTGAGCTCCCAGAGCTCATCGTCCAACAGGACCCTCAGAATAGGGTCGTTCCATGATACCAAGATTCTCACGGAAGGTTAGGAACATGACCTTCCCCAAGGGCATAGTGAGAATATCTGCGACCTGCTCATCAGTTCCTATATGATCGAGCCTTACGGCGCCTCGCTGTACCATATCCCAGATAAAGTGGTACCAGCCATCAACATGCTTGGATCAATCGTGGAACCCGGGATTCTGTGACAATTGAATCCCCCTCTGGTTATCATAAGGGATAATGGTGGCATCTAGTACATGCTCGAACAACTCACTGAAGAGTTTTCGCAACCAAGTGACTTCACAACGAGTCATACATGCTGCAATGTATTCGACCTCAGCGGTGCTCAAGGCTACCAACTTCCTTTTCCTGCCCGAAGCAGATCTACTTGTGAAGTAGCATCCAGACGTGCTCTTACGATCCACCACACTGCCAGCCCAATCGACATCAGTATATAGAGTGTCATACTCCCGGCAGTGTATCTCAGCCCATGGTCTATCGTACCTTAGAGATATCTCAAGAGTTTCTTGGCACCAACCCAGTGAATGTTATGATCAACCATGTGTTGACTCAAAGTGTTCACTGCACAACATACGTCCGAACAGGTGTTCACTAAGAACATCAGGGTCCCTATGAGTTGACGATACTCAGTAGGACGGGCCCAGCAACGCTGCCACTCAACTTCTTAAAGTTGAGTTCCATCGGTGTCGACACAGACTTACAATCCATCATACCAGAAGCTTCACATTGTATTTTCCTTAAGAAAGGAAGATCTCGCCAGGTCTCTGCCAGACCTCCAGGTCTAGGAAGTAGTGCATCAGTCCTAGGTCCTCCTTTCGAATTCAGCAACGAGCTCCCTCTTGCATTGATGAATGAGAGGGTCAGCACCTGTCAGGAAGAGGTCGTCCAAACACAGCACCAGAATGAGAGGCTTCTCTCTATCAACCTTGAAGTAAAGGTTCGGATCAACATTACTACGAGTGAAGCCGAGCTTCATTAGGTAGCTATCTATCCTCTCGTACCAAGCTCTGGGTGCTTGCTGCAGCCCATAGAGGGTTTTCTTCAATTTGTGGAGATGGGTGTCCCGGTCTTGGATTTCAAACCCCAGAGGATGCTCTACATACACCTCTTCCTTTATCGCACCATGCCACAAAAAAAATGGTATTTACATCCATCTGATGAAGACTCCATCCTTGCGTATCAGCAAGGGCTTTTGTTGATCGAATGGTGGTATATCGGGTCACAGGTGCAGGTGTGACATCATAGTCTATGCCTTCCTCATGGGCAACGAATCTTGCCTGTGCTTTTCAGCACTTTCATCAGATCCATGCTTGATTTTATGACAACACCTTTGATTTGTGGTATAGGAACCATATCCTAGACATCACCCTCACATCCTTGTAGACCTTGATGCTTTCTAGTTTCTTCAAGTGTTCCAGGCTCATATTGTACTCATGGCTTG
>CM076577.1:1417380998-1417515243 GCA_034641835.2 Pinus albicaulis
TAACCCGGAGAGTTGGCTTATCTAAGGTCCGATCTTGGGGTGTGCTTGGGCAGAAATGCTGTGACGGAGTAGGATTCCACTGCCGGGACAACGGCAAGAAAATCGGTCTGTTCCAGATCTGAGCAAGGGGAATAGAGGCTAGCCCGGAAAATGGGAAGGCAGGGGTCCGGGCCCCCACGTTCAAACGATTTACGATTGACAAGGGCAAGAGGTAGGTGGAGGGGCCTAAAGATCTGCGGATCTACGGCTTGGTAGCTCGCACGAAGGCTGATTCCGTCCCCGATAGATCGTACCAATCAATCAATCAAAGGCGGGAACAAAATCGTGGATCGCGGCGCCGCCTACTCATGGCCGATCCTCGGCGGTCTCGGAATGCGGACAAAAACGCAAACAACGACCACACAGTCTAGCTTGGCTCCCCTGAAAGGGAGGCTGAGGACAATAATACTCAACCTAAGTACCATGGCCGCTACAAACCAAAGACCAAGGAAAGCCTCAGGGTAATCATTAATGACCTAGATCTGCAAACCTATAGGGATCATATGTCTGTTCACGCAGTGATCTGCAAATTCATGGGGTTTTGGCCTAGTGAAAAAGCCCTTTGTCAATGGATCAAGCAAATCTGGAAGCCTAGAGGGGATGTGCAGTTACACCTAGGAGCCAAGGGTTTTTTCACAGTAGTCTTTGCTAATTTGGAAGATAAAGATTGGATCTTCGAAGGAGGACCGTACTTTTATGCCTCAGCCGGCCTCTATATGAGGCCCTGGAAACCCAACTTTGCACCTGAGCAGGAGACATTCACACAAGTGCCGGTTTGGATTCGACTTTTCTCTCTGCCGATCGACTATTGGAGACCCGCAGTGCTGGAACAAATTGGCAACACCTTGGGAACTTTTGTCCGTGCTTCTGAAGCCACTCTTAAAAAAAGGTACGCTTCCTATGCCCGTATCTGTGTTGAAATGGATGTATCCGGGTCTCTGCATGAGGGTCTATGGTTGGAATACAGAGATGAGGTCTATTTTCAAACCATTGAATACGATCAGATACCCTTTAGATGCATAAAATTCCACGAACATGGGAATTTAATCCGCAAATGCCCACAAAACAAGCTAGCCAAGAAAACCAAAGATAAATCCACCCCGGTTTCGGACGGATTTATTCAACCTACTGGCAAGCATCGGGCCAATCGCAAAACCACTCTTAAATCGGAAGACCAGCATACTGAAACATTGAACTCCATTGAAATACTGGGAGAAGACTCCCCATCGGAAAAGATGGCTCAAGACCACGCTACGGAACAACCAGTCATCGAAACAGCAGAGCGAGGCCACGAGTCACGGGAGCCTAACAAACAATCGAACCCGCTCTCGACTGCAACAAAAGACAAAGATGAGGAAGGAGATGAGGATATGACTCTCAGTGAACTTAGCACGGAAGAGCAGGAATTAGGATACATCTTGGATAAATAAGGGTTACATCTCAACTCCATTGTGGAACAATGGAAACAGAAAGGAATAGATCAAATACCAGAGGAGGAAATCAACAGGGTAAACTACCTATTCCTAACCAGACAAGATGCAGCACTAAAAGGTTTGAAACGAGGCAGAGGAGCAACTAAAGGCTTGGGCATCAAATCACAAAGTCTCCGCCAAACACAAGCCAGTCTTAAGAATAGGAGGAAAAGGGGCAGAAGATCTAACAGTGATGCTCTGCGTGAACTGGGTCAGATGCTGATTAATTCGGGAAAGATGAAAGCCCTAGAGGCTTTCTCCTTCTCCGCTTAAGTAAATGTTTACCATGAAAGTCCTCTCCTGGAATGTAAGAGGACTAGGCAGCCTTAGGAAACAAAGGCTCCTGAAAAAGAAAATTACTCGAGAAAAACTGGACCTGGTATTCCTCCAGGAAACCAAATGTTCGAGTCAGAAATTAGATCAGCTGGGAAAACGTCTAGGCAAACACCTGGAATACCTAGTAGTTGAAGGAAATGGTATGGGCGGAGGTCTAGCCACATTCTGGTCCCCTGGAACTCTACATCTTCATAGTGCTGAGGCCACCAAAAATTTTTTGGCCCTGGAAATGCAGATCATCGGGGAAAGCGAAACCTTTCTGTTCACCAATGTTTACAGTCCTCAGCGACAGGAGGATAAATTGCTGCTTCTAAGCAATCTCCCCAAGTTACACCAACGACACAACCATGCCAAAGATATCTACGGTGGCGATTTCAACATGATAAACTCTCTCATTGAGAAGAAAGGGGGCACTCGGGCACTCAGTAATGATGCCACTGCCTTCAGTTCCTTCATTCATGCAGTCAACTTGGTGGACACCCCCCCCCCCCGTAATGGTATCTTCACCTGGACCAATAGAAGAGGGGGAGATAAGCTCATTGCATCCAGATTGGACAGCTTTCTGGTTTCTGAAAGCATTCTGTTTGAAGGGATCACTATCGATTCAGATATCCTCCCTTCTGGAGGGTCGGACCACTGGCCTATTATGTTGCAGGCCTCCATAATGGGCATCCCTAAAAACATACCTTTCCGGTTTGAGAAATTCTGGTTAACTCACAAGGATTTCTCTAGCAATATCAAGAAATGGTGGAAGGAATCCCCAACTGTCGAAGGAATGAAGATGTTCAAGCTACAAGCCAAGCTTAAGCTCATTAAGGCCAAGCTAAAAACTTGGAACCGGGCTGTCTTTGGTAACATCTTTGAAGATAAACAACACTTGGAGCAACAACTAGAAGAGATACACAAAACTTGGATTCAAGGTAGTATATCGTAGGATTCAATTGACATTGAAAAGGAACTTATGGGGAAATGGAATGACAGATGCAAGCAGGAAGAAATTCTTTGGAAACAAAAGTCCCGAATCCAATGGCTTAAGGAAGGAGAAAGGAACACAAATTTTTTCCACAGGTCAGCTATGGATTATAGATGTTCTAATAGAATCACCAAGATCCAGGATGAGCAAGGGAATATCTTTCACTCGCACCATGATATTACCTATCAACTCCGCAACCATTTCAAATTTATTGCAACTGAGCCAGTCGTTGATCGATAGGCAGCCATTACGGAAGTTGTTTCCTCTATTCCCATCCTCATAACGGAAGAGCAAAACAGGGCCCTGGAAAGACCTGTCTCCCTCCAGGAGGTGGAGGAAGTGGTTATTAACATGGCCAATGGGAAGGCACCAGGGCCAAATGGTTTCACGGTGGATTTTTTCAAAGCCTGCTGGGATGTGGTTAAGGAGGACATTTGGGAAGTAGTGGAGGACTCCAGAATCTCCTCTTCAATTCTCAAATCCCTAAGCTCCACATTCATTGCGCTCATTCCCAAGGAAGATGATGCCTGCACCCCTTCCAAATTTAGGCCCATAGCGCTATGCAACGTGTTGTACAAGATCATTTCAAAAGTCATAGCCAACAGATTGAAGCCTATTTTCCCTCAGATTATCTCTGAAAAGCAGTCCGGTTATGTGGAAGGCAGACAAATTATGGACAACGTCTTGCTGGCTCACGAGATGGTTCACACCTTACAATCACTCAGGAAAGTTGGCATGGTCATTCAGCTAGACCTCTCAAAGGCTTATGACAAGGTCAGTTGGGAATATTTGGAGGCTGTGCTCAAGGATTTTGGCTTCAGTCATCGATGGATAACCTGGATTTTAGCCATGATCAAATCTCCCAGTCACTCTATTATGATCAATGGAGCCCCCTCCGAGCCATTCTTTCCTTCCAGAGGCATCAGGCAAGGGGACCCTATCTCGCCTTTCCTCTTCGTCATCCTCATGGAAGGCCTCAGGCGAATCATCAGATCTGCCAAGGAAATGAATCTGATCACTGGCCTTCAGCCCTTAAGCAACATCCCTGCCACTACTCACCAACAGTTCGTGGATGATACTATGCTACATGGAACCTCGACTGTGAAGGAAGCCAGGGGTTTCAAGCGTATGTTAAATTTGTTTAGTCGAGCCTCAGGTATGGACTTTAACTTTGATAAATCCTCCGTCTTATTTTTTAACACGCACCTGGCTATTCAGAAGCATTTAACGAATATCCTAGGGTTCAAGAGATGTAACTTACTGTCCAAATACTTGGGTGTTCCTCTTACAGACAAACCTTAGCAGAAGTGTCACTGGGAAAAGCTTATCTCTAAGTTGGCAGACAGATGCAATCATTGGACCAATCGGGTCCTTAACCTGGCTGGCCGTTTGATCATGACTAAGGCCATCCTCCAGGCCATTCCTCATTACCGGCTTTCGATCCTGCCAGCCCCCAAGGGAGTCCTTCATAAAATCAGAAGCATTCAACGGGACTTCCTTTGGTCTGGTAATACAGGGAAACCAAAGTGGGCGCTTGCTGCTTGGGACAAGCTCTGTAAACCTAAGACCCTTGGAGGGTTAGGATTACAGGACCTGGGATCTGCCAATAAGGCCTATGGAGCCAAAATTTGGTGGAGATGGCTCTTCGAACCTCACACCCCTTGGGCTCGCTTCTAGAAAGCCAAATATGTGGAGTATTGGCAGCATGAGGAGCTCATAAGAATGACTGACACTCCTGCAGGCTCTCCCATATGGAACCTCGCCTGTGCCAACCAGAGCATCATACAAGATCATTGTTTTTGGGAGCTCAGGGATGGTCATAACGCCCTATTTTGGGAGGATGCCTGGCAACAACTCTCGAAAATTGAAAATCATGACCTTCACCCTCTGCAGCAATGGTTTCAGAACAATGGCAAATCGAATGTGCACCAATACTGGGAAAACCACACATGCCAGCAATATTGGAGAACCTGGAGTCTCATCCCTCCCCCGTTGGACGAACACCTAACAAATCTCCTCAATATTCTCAATACCATTTTAAGGAAAAGACAAATAAGGGCATTGCCAGGACCGGATATCCTGCGCTGAGGAGAGCAGAATGGAGGCTCTTTCAACCTCAAAGAAGCTCGCTTTTATATTGACAACAGGGACAATGAGGACAAGGTCGCCTGGTTTAACAATGTTTGAATTGTAACCTTTGGCCCAAAATCAAAAAATTTCTATGGCTTCTTCAAAATAGGAAGGTCTTAACTTGGGAAAACCTTCTTAAAAGAGGGTTCACCGGACCTTCCCGTTGCTCCTTATGCAAGGAGCAGGAGGAAACAATGAATCATTTGTTCAATGACTGCAGCTGGACTAGTAACCTGTGGGACTGGCTTCAAAATATTTTTCACCTAATGGATCGGTGTAGGAATTCCATTCATGAAACAATTACCAACTGGCACTTGAACTACTCTAACAGCGACATGGTAAAAAATCTTTGGAGGCTCAGTCCCGGTTTCTTATTCTGGACGGTATGGAAGGAGAGGAATAATCGCATTTTTCAAAAACATAGCATTAGACAACTCGATGAGATAAAAACCACTATTATGCAGAATTTGAAAGAAACCACACTCACCTATTGCAAGCCCGAGGAAGCGAATACGCTGTCTCCTAATGACATCAGGATTTTGGCCACGTTCGGCCTCTCTGAAGCAGCGGAGCGCAGGGTGCATAAAAGCTCCATCTGGCTTGCTCCCTCCCCGGTCAATTGGCATAATCCTCCTCCAGGATACTACAAGCTAAATTTTGACAGAGCCTCGAAAGGCAACCCAGGCCCTGCCAGCATGGGAGGTGTCCTGCGAAATGAAGAGGGAGAAATTCTGTATATCTACTACAGAGACTTGGGAGAGACAACCAATAACGAATCAGAATTCGCAGCTTTAGAACACGGGTTGAGGCTTCTTATTCGGCTTGGTAAAGGAATGGTTATCGTAGAAGGGGATTCCTAGCTCACCATCACCACTACTAAGAAAATTCAGCATGGCACGAAACCTAGCAAGGAAATTAAAACACTGGCGTCTAGCGGTTGTTACTGAGCTCATAGCGTAGCACCTAGCCTCCCTCAATGGCATCGTCCTTCTGGCCGTGCGAAGGAAAGCCAACTCTCTAGCAGATCATCTAGCTAACCACGCGGTAGAAAACCCAGCTGATGCCCAGGACACGTGGTGGCAGGACCTAACGCTGGGTACACTCCGGGATCAGTGCCACATCATCTCTAGGCAAGACTTAACTTCCGGTACTACCGTGGGGACGGACGGTAGCGTATCACTCATAAGTAGATCATGAATTCCCCCATTTTGATTGATCACGTCAGTTGGCATAGCCCAAAGATGTCACCAAGTACTCCTTGGGTCTGGAAGTTCAGTATGCGAAAGGACAGTCGTAGGGGAAACCGATCCCTTCAGCGGATCATATGGCAGTTTCAAGCATGTGAGAGGATCGCGCAGGAGAAGAAAATCTGGGCTCATAACCCCGGCTCTAGTGGAAGGCTCAGACGACAAGTTGGCATGGATTATAACATTAAATGGCTCTCAAGTGGCGCTCTCTTCTCCACTACCCGACAGTCTATTTATCTGAATTCTTGTTTTCCCTTGCTCATTTCCCGTCTCGCCTTAAGGTATCTCTGCATCAAAGCAAAGTTCGGCTTTATTCCCCTCTGCAAGTGCTTTGCTCACATTTACTTGGGTTCTGTGGCTGATCACAACCTTCGTAGCATCAAAGCTTCGCAAGCCCTTAAGCGGGCCAAGGATAGTTATGAGGCTTCCGTCTCCAAATGAGGGAAGCAAATGATTGAAGTGTTGCAGGAAGAGGTGGAAAATTCACAGGCTAGGATTGCTGACAGTGCTATCAGTGAGGAGGTTGACTGGTTAGTTGATCCTGGGACTCCATCAACTCGCAACATGCAATTTCTGCAAACCCAAACTGTGGCATGGTAAATGAAGACGATGCTGGCAAAGGAAATTTCCATGCAGGGAGCAGCAGTGAAGGAGACCTTTGCAGCTAGTTCCATAGCATCGGCCAAGAACACTGCGCGTTTGGATAAGCTGGAAACCGCCCTTGAGTCACTGGCAGAGGAGCTTCATATGCACGACAAGGCCATGGATAATTTCATTCGTCGATTTGATCTCTACCTCCGACATGTCCTCAATGTCTCCATAGAAATTCCAACGGATGACTCGCAGACCACCATCATTCGAAGATTCAAGCTGAGAATTCAGTCTAAAGGTGGTGAGGAAGCAAGTCCCAGTGCTGTTGGACAATCTGGAGCTTCAAATCCCCTTCAGTGAGGTTCATGCTATCTTCATGGTTCTATTTCCTGTCTGTCACTGTGTCTATAGCTATGTTTATTTCGCTGTTTATGTTTGTTTCTAGTCTCAGTCGGCATGTATCAGGCCATATTATGGCCTTCAGTACCTTTTTGGTCAATGTCTCTTTTTCACAGGCCACCCTGCGAGGTGGGCCTGCAGTTTTGGTCCTGTTCTAATGCTCCTTCAAAGAGAGGCTTCCTACGGCCCAGGAAAACTCAGTCTAATCATTAGATCACAAAGGAGCAGGCCTAGGGTGCTGTATGCCTAACCTTTTGCAGGTCTTTTGTACTCTCTTGTAATATCTGTTTCCTGGTATAATATACTGCTTCTGACTTACAAAAAAAAAGAAACCCAAACGATTAACATTAAAAACTCGAGCGATTAATAAACCAAAGGAATTATGAATATTTATTTGATAAAATAAACATTAAAATCTAAGATTAATATTATAAACCTTAGTATCAACATTATAAGCTTATCTTATTAATAAACCCAAAGGATTAATATTAAAAACCAAGGAAATAGAATTAAGCCTTAATATTAATATTAAATCCAAGGAACATAAACCCTAACATTAATAATCCCAAGGGATTAATATTATAAACCCAAGTGATTATAAACTAAGTGGATTTATATTAAACCCTAACATTAATATTATAAACCATAGGCTTAATATTAAAACGTAGGAATATAAGCTCTATGATTAATATTAGAAACCCTATGAACAATATTATAAACCGAGGGGATTACTAAACTCAATCGATTAATATTAAAAACCAGAGGGAACATAACCCTACGGGAATAAAATTAGATCCTATAATTAATATTAAACTCTAGGAATATAAACCCTAATATTAGTATTATGAACCTTAAGATTAATGCTATAAACCCAAGAGATTAATGCTATAAATCCAAGGAATTAATAAACCTAAGGGATTAATATTATAAAATAATGGGAATAATTTTAAATCCAACATATTAATATTATAGACCTAAACGATTAATAAACCCAAAAGATTAATATTAAAACCCTAATAGATAGATACATCCAAGGTATTCATATTACCTAAGACTAATATTATAAACCCTAGTCCTATAGTTTATAAATCCAATATTAAACTTTAATATTATAAATTTAATATTAAAAGGCCCCAATATTATAAACCTTGTATGAAACCCAAGTTTTGTAATGGAACAATGCAATATTGAATAAATTACAATGTAATGTAACATTGTGATAACGATTGTTAGACTTATTTTCATATTTAGACAATGTTTGTCACAATATGATGTTAGATACATTTTTGTACCATTCCAATGTTACAATATTAAACTATTGATATTATAATCCCAAGGGACTAATAAACCCAAGGTATTAATACTAAAAACGCAAACGATTATAAACCCAAGGGAATAATATTAAACCCAATGGATTAATATTATAAATCCAAGGGATATTTACCCTAAGATAAATATTATAAACCATAAAATAAACATTATACCCTAAGATTCATATCATGAACCTTACGATTAATATTATAAATGAAACTGATTAATACAAAAAACCCAATGAAATAACATTAAACCCTAGGAATATAAACCCTAAAATTAATAAACCCAAGGGATCAAGATCTTACACACTAGGTTCAATATTAAACCCTAAGAATATAAACCTTATGATTAAGATTATAATCGTAATGGATTATAAGCCCAAGAAATCTATATAAAACCCTAGGATTAATATTATAAACCCTATAAATAATATTATACCCTACAAATATGAACCCTTAGTTTAATAAAGTGAAGGGTTTGGTATTATAAATACCAATGCACAAACAAAAGCAAGGAATTAATCCAGAAAAAATAAAAAACCAAAATGATTAATATTGTAAACGAAAGGTATATAAACCCTAAGATAATTTAAATTGCAAGTCAAACATGGTTGACCATGCTTGATTTTCGTATTGAGACAATATTTGTCACAATGTGATGTTAGACCATGGTTTATTGTGATTGCTTTTCGTATTGAGATAACCCTTGTCACAATGTGACATTAGACCATAGTTAACCATGGTTGACCCAAGGGATTACTAAACCCAAGGGATTATAAACCCAAGCGATTACAATACCCATTGGATTAATATTAAAAATATGAGGGAATATAAACCTAAGGGAATAAAAATAGACCCTATGATTAATATTAAACCCTAGGAATATAAACCCTAATATTAATATTATGAACCTTGGGATTAATATTATAAACCTAAGAGATTAATGCGATAAATCCAAGGAATTAATAAATTAAGGTATTAATAGTATAAACTAAATGGATTATAAACCATATTATATTATTATACATATTAGGTATTAATATCATAAACCCAAGGTATTATTAAACCCAAGAGTCTACAAACCTAATACTATAAATACTAATAGTAAACCCACTATAAATATTATATTACAAGATATGAGATAGTATAAATATACTATATTATAAACTACACTATATTAATATTTTTAGTTCCCTACACACCCTAAACTATACTATACTAATATTGTTAAGGGTTGATAATATTGTTAACCATAATGTTAACAATATTATACTATGCTATATTATAAATACTATTATAAATCCAATACGATAAATACAAATATTAAATCCATTATTATAAACACTAAAATAAAGCCCAATATTATGAATCCAAATATTATAATACCCAATGTTATAAACCCTATTTATTAACACAATATTATAATCTATAATATTAAACCCAAATATTATAAACCAAAATATTAAACCCTACTTATAAACTCTATTATTACAACCAATATTATAACCGTACATATTAAGCCATAATAATAAATCATAATAATAAAACCAAATATTATAGACCCTATATATATTAATAGGCTTAATGGGTGTTGAATTCTTTTTAGGAGGCATTTTAGAACCCAATACTTAAATATATGCTCAATAGGCCCTTGGAATCACTTCAAACTAATTTTTTACACAAGACTTATGCAATTCGGAAAAAAAAATACACACCTTTTTCTCGCTTTTGAGGAGCTCGATATTGAAACATAATTATCTCTGTGATTTCGGATCTTCAATATATGAAATTTGGCCCTGAGGTGGCCCTCTGAATCCTCTTTCGAATGCCATAGGTCTGACCTGATTTGGATTCTTCAAGGCAACGTTATGTCTAATATCCCACAATGACCTAATTATGGACAAGTTCAGTAGAGTGAACTTGTACGACTTGCCACATGTCATTGTTTCATCCTTCTTCTATGAAATTAATAGAAATCAGACTACAGTCCGTGTACTTGTGGCTACTCTTTACAAAATTCCAATCCGATGCTCAGAGAAAGAGTTATGAATATTTTCACATGATCACCTCTTTGAGATGAAATTCCGGAGCCTGAAAAATCCCTAACTTCCACAGATCCTACCTCCCAAAATAAAATGAATCAATCTTTGAAAATTTTCCACAACATTCCTCAGGATTTCGGCTTCGCTTTGTGAAAATTTCAGCTTCTAAAACCTCATAGAAATAAAGTTACAGCGAAAATTTTGTGATGACCTGTTTAGGTTAAATTTAGGAGTCTACAAAAATCCCTAACTTCCACAGATCATATCTCTGAAAATATTTCGAACCAAGCTCTGAAATTATGGGATGATGTTCCTCAGAATTTCACCTTCGCACTCTAAAAATTTCAGCTTCTGAAAATTCGTAGAAAAGATGTTGTAGTGAAAATTCCACGATGACCTATTTGGAGTAGTGAAACGCTAGAATCCAATGCTCTGATACCAAATGTTGTGAAACTAGCTCCAAAAATAGAAGAAAAGTGAGATCAACACATTAGAAATCAACCACTTCATGGGGGAAACCTGCAATATATTACATAAATGAACAATTCTTGTATGCAAAAAATGACCAAAACCTCCTTCTATATATAGGAGTCCATGGGACCACAATATAATCCTAGCCGACCTATCAATAATAATTTAAGGGCACAATAATAACAATATTGGGGTTACAGGGGTACAACAATAACAATAAGGGGGATATACTAGTAACAATAAGGGACTAAACTAGTAATATATGGATCTAACAAATTAATATTATAGAGTCAAAGAATTAATACTATAAACCCACGAGATAAATATTAAACACTAGGATTGTGCGTCCAAAGGAAATCTCAGAAATTCAGAATACGGAGGCATCATCAGGAATTCTCAAGGCGATCCTCTCCGGATTTACTACGGTAACATAGGTTGGGACAACAATAATTCTTTGGAGTTGGAGGGGCTTATACAAGGTATTCAAATTGCAATTGAGTTTCATTACTTCCGCCTGGAAATGGAGGGAGACTCGCAAGTCATAACTATGGTAGCCACAAGAATCCTCCAAGGATCGACTTCCTCAAAGGTATCTAAAAGCTGGAGGCTCGCCCATAAGCTCAAGATTTTGAAAATTTGATACACAACCACGGGCCATTACTTTTGGCCATGTGCACAGGAAGGCCAACTCCATAGTGGATCTCCTTGTGAACAAAGGGGTGGAAAGCAGCTGCGAGATGTATCATTCCAACTTAACTCAGGTTGAGGAGGAATCCCTCAGAAAATAATGTCACACTTTGATTCAGAAGGATCTTCTCCCCCCAGATGTAGGTGACAAAACTGACATGAATGAAAATAATTTCTCTCACACCATGGAGGACAGATATCTTCTGCGCAGAGCCTCACCTGCTGCGGATCTTCAAACCGTTAGCCATCCACACGAGACAAACAAAATAATGTATGATGATGAGATGTTGGGAACAACATCACCTTGTCCAGGGTACCCTTCCGCATTTATCACCATACATAATTATCATGATTGATCTGTATAACAACCATCCCACTTCCCTTAAGCTTGCTCAGGCGATCGTTTGTGGCACGCAGTTGCGTGTGAGGCATACTCATTGTCATCCTCATCACATGAGTCCAAGACCCTTTAAAAGGATGAGTCCTCAACCCTGAGCAACCCACAGTATTTTACCTCTGTCTTTCATTTTTTTAACTCTGCTTTGGCACTTCCCCGATTCCAGAAGGTTGCACAGGCCTACTCTTAGCACTGTGTTGCGTATTCCCCTATGGGCTGTGACATCCCAATCTGTGCACCTCTTCCCTAGACCTTCTGACCCCCCGATCCTTAGCGATATTTTTCCCCCTTGATGTGTATCCCTCCCTTGATATCTCCCCCATACCTCATTGTGCAATGGCCCCCAAATTATGCCAGAGAAAAATCTGAGGTGGACAGAGAGGGGCTCTCCCTAGTCGTTATCACTGTGGCTAGGACAATCAACTAGAGTCGATGGAAGGCTCCTCTCTGAAATTTTTGCGTAACAGAGCCCCAACCCTAAGTAGGAGGAAGTTGGCCCTGTGCAAGCTATGTAGAGAGGTAGGCGCAACTCGCGGAAGTCCACCATAGCACACCAGACACACCCTGAGCTCCACAAGACTGACCCGTTGTCGGTTCAGGAGAAGGAAGACGACGAATCAGATGTCTGGGTGATGGATTCTGATGGAAATTAGACGCGTGTCCCTGACGGAGTAGATCCAGAGTCCCCCATCTTCTGCGCACCGGTACACAAACCCAAGCATTTAGTGGCAGATTCAGAGGTAGTAGCTATGCAGGCACCTGCCTGCCCCATTAAGGAGGAGGTCTCCAACAATGATGATGAAGATGAATATTAAGGCCTACGCAGCTGCACAACTCTTCCACGTTTTTTGTCAAGCATGCCACCATTAGTGTTTTTTTTCTTCTGCATATTTCATGCTACTTAGATACATCAGCGCTACTGTGCATATTGCAATTTTTTGTCTTAAGTTTTGTTCGTACTAGTTTCCTCCTTTGAGGTAGCCCCAAAACGGAGTAACTAAGGTTGGGATTGGTTAAGCGCAACTTGCCAACCCCACCTGTAGCATATGTAACATTTTGTTTCTCAAATTAATAGAATAGCCTTACTTACCAAAAAAAATGTTAAACACTAGGAACATAAACCATACAATGCAAAAAATATTCAACACTAGGAATATTAAACCCTACAATTAATATTAAATCCTAGGAATATAAACCCTAACATTAATATTATAAGCCTAATGGGTTATAAACCTAAGCGATTAAGTTCGGTAGATCAAGAACCAAAGGTCACCGCTCACAAACAGATCACAAATCAATACACCAATATAATCACGTGGTTAAAACCCTTAAAGAGAGAAATAGTCCAAGCCCTGAGCCAACGCAGCCACTTCAAGGAATTTATTAATATAAAAAGAAAAGTTATATATGTTTCTCTCATAAACGATTACCGAAGAAATGACCCTCCATGCTCTTTAAATAGAGATCATGGACCAATCAGGTGTTAAGCCACGGATCAAGTGTTGTTAATACCGAGGTGAGAGATAACTATTGGATCACTACAAATCATGACCATCGGATTATAAGTTACAAATGTACATGGTAAAGAAACACACTTTACCTAACTCTACACTAGACTAAGTTATTCTTAACTATTTCCTATGTGTCGGAATATCCTAACATCCCCCCTTAAGAACAACTTGGGATAAGATTGAAGGATTTACAAAGGTGACACAAAAGGAGCCTATTTCCTGTGTGTCGAAATATCCTAACATCCCCCCTTAAGAACAAATTGGGATAGGATTGAAGGATTTACAAAAGTGACACAATAGGAGAAGGAAGGAGGCATTAGAGCCTATCCCCCCTTAATGACAACTTTCTTGAACTCCAAGCATGGATTGAAGTTTGGTAAACTTCACTTTTGTGAGAGCCTTCGTAAAGATATCGGCTACTTGATCATTGGTAAGACAATACTGCACTTCAAGAATACGATCATGAATGAGCTTTCTGATGAAGTGTATATGGAGTTCAATGTGTTTCATATGTTGATGCTGAACTAGATCTTTACATAGCTGAATGACACTCTGATTATCACACTAAAGTGTAGTTGGATGTTGATGATGAAGACCAAATTCAGACAGGATCTGACGAAGCCACATGGCTTCCTTGTTGGCTTCAACTGCACCATGATACTTTGCTTCTGTTGAAGAAAGGGAGATGGCACTTTGTTTCTTAAAAGACCAAGTAATAGGTCCTGAACCAAGAGTGAATACATATCTTGCAGTGGACTTCCGCTCATCAAGGTCACCGGCCCAATCAGAATCAGTGAAACCAATCAACAAGGGAGATGATCCTGCAAAGTAATGAATCCCGAACTGAACTGTACCTCGAATATATCGAAGTATTTTTTTAGCTGCTTTCCAGTGACTTTCATGAGGTTTGTGCATAAACCGAGTGACAAGACCAACGACAAAGGAAAGGTCAGGATGGGTATGGGTTAGATACAAAAGTTTACTAATAAGTTGACGATATAAGGTAGCATCAACTTCAGGGGTAGTACAGTTGATTGAAAGCTTCACTCCAGACTGAAAGGGAGAAGGGGCACGCTTACAGTCTTCCATGTGAAAGTGGTGTAGAAGATCATAGGCATACTTGGACTGAGAGAGGGTAATGCCTTCCTTGGATTGCAAGACTTGAAGACCAAGGAAATAATGCAAGTGTCCTAAGTTTGTCATTTCAAACTTCTTTTTGAGGCTAGACTTCACATGGTTTATATGGTTTGGATCACTACCAGTAAGGATAAGATCATCAACATAAAGAACAAGGATGGTGAAGGACTTACCCACTTTCTTGGTGTAGGCAGTGTTGTCGGAATGACACCTAGAAAACCATGATATAAGAAGAAATCCATCGATTTGGCATACCAAGCAGGAGGTTGTTTGAGACCATAGAGAGAGACTTCCTGGGCGATAAACAGAGAATTTGGAGTATTTGGATAAACGGGACATTATGTATATTTCTTCATGCAAATCTCCATGTAAGAAGGCAGATTTAACATCCATCTGATGGACTTCCCATTTAAAGGAGGCAACAAGGGAAAGAACAAGGCGGATAGAATTCATTTTGGCAACAGGGGAGAGGGTTTCAGTATAGTCAATGCCTTCAACTTGTGAAATTTTTTTAGCGACGAGACGAGATTTATGTCTATTCACTTTTCCATCTGGTCCAAAATTTGTTTTGTAAACCCATCTGCATTTGACAATTTTTCTTCCTTTTGGAAGAGGAACAAGATCCCAAGTATTGTTTGCCAATAAGGAATGATACTCTTCATTCATAGCTTCATCCCAATCTGGATTACCAGAGGCTTCTTCAAAGGTTTCTGGATCAAGTTTTTCTGGAACTTGAGCCAATAAAGAAGAGGCTCTTTCGAACTGAGAACGTGTACGTCCTCAATCGACAGGGTCACCTGCAAGAGAACTTGCTGCATCCCAAGTAGAGCGGACCCATCTTGGAAGCAGTAGAGTATAAGGAACAATTTCACGAGCTAGAGGAGGATTTTCATCCTCACTGTCATCATTTGAACTAGAAGGAATGCTATTAAAATAGAAGAGAGAGAGAGAGAGGTGGCACATATGTCAAATCAGGCTCACAGGCCAAAGGTGACACACCCATCGAACTAGGCTCGCAGGCTGATATATTTTCATCAAACTTTACATCTCTTATAATGATTATATTTTTGGATTTTGGTTGAAGAAGTATATATCCTTTGAAATCTTCAGAATATCTAACAAAAATACATTTTTCACTCTTAGGTTCTAAGGCTTTATGTTTCGCATTTGGAATATGGACCCAAGCATCACTTCCAAAAACATGAAAGTGACTTACATATGGTTTGATTGAGCTCCAAGATTCTTTTGGAGTTATATTCTCTAAAACCTTAGTAGGAGTGCGATTTACTATGTAATTTGCACAGTTAATGGCTTCTGCCCAAAAATTGAGACCAAGTCCTTTAGATTGAATCATACAATTAGCCATTTCTTTTAAGGTGCAATTCTTCCTTTCAGCTACACCATTTTGTTCTGGAGTATATGGAACAGTATGTTGCAATTTAATTCCATGCTCAGTGCAGAAGTTGATAAATTTGTTGTTAACATATTCTCCGCCATTGTCTGATCTTAACTTAAGAATTTGATGTCCATATTGTTTCTCAACAAAGGCCTTGAAGGATAAGAACATGTTAAAAAACTCACTCCTGAGTTTTAAGAAATATACCCAAGCGTGTCTGGAAAAATCATCAATGAAAGTTAAGAAGTACTTGCAACCAGAGAAAGAAACAACAGGAAGTGGACCACATAAATCACTGTGCACAAGTTGCAAAGGGGCTTCAGCGTTCACAGAGACACGTTTGTAAAAACTATCCTGATGATGTTTTTCGAGTACACATTCAGAGCAAACACCATCTCGGCAAGATACCATAGGAAGGCCCGTCACCATATTTTCCTTACATAGAGTTTAAAGAGAGTGATAGTTTAAGTGACCAAATCCCTCATGCCAAAGTTTGCTCACATCATCATTATGAGCAACAAAAACAGAGAGAAGAGATGATGACCCAAAGTTGTCAAACTTATACAACCTTGTGGAATCATCAGCAATGCCAATAGCTAAAATATATTTAGGATCTTTGATGTCCTTGATTACAACATCATGAGGTGAGAATTATACTATTTTCCCTTCACTTGAATGAGTTATCTGATAAACAGATAGAAGGTTGCATGACAAGGTAGTAACACATAGTACATCATTAAACTGACCATTATCTAGATGAATGGTTCCATATCCTACAACACTAAGAGATCTATCATCACCAACATAAATATGTTTGGTGTTACAATCATTTAAAGAAGAAAACATGGATTTATTTTTAGCCATGTGGTAAGAAGATCCAAAATCAATGAGCCACTCATGAGAAGGAGAAGAAGAAGATACATTTAATGCATAACCAGATATTGATGCTTGACAACCACAAGCAAAAAGTGCCATGCATGAAGATGAAGGTGAAGAGTGCTCCAAATTGATGTTGTGCTTCTTCATTGCTGCTTCTAAGGCTTCCATCTTCTTAAAAAATTTGGAATCTATATGGCCATTCTGATTGCAAAAGTTGCAATGTCTATCTATCTTCTTCCCTTTTTTTGATTTGCCTTATTATTTTGGTGATTTGATTTTTCAGTTTGTGGCTGAAATTCCTTAGGGCCCTTGTTTGGTTTAGGACCATATTTTTTAGGATACTGCTTCTTGGGATTCTTTTGATATGGTTATTGTTGGGCTGATAAGGCTTTCTTAGAAGCATTTCGAGTAGTGACAAGACCAAGGTGTAAAATTTTTTCTTGTTCTCTTATTAAAGAATCACAGAAGGCATCAAAAGAGGGATTCTTGTAGGTGGTTCCTGAAGAAATGATGGCTTCTCTAGTAGAATGGAAGGCAGAAACAAATATAGAGTATGCAGTACCAAGCTTAGCAAGAATGCAATATATGAGGCTACCATCATCCTTTTTGATCTTACAACCTTCTAAAATAATTCTGAGGGTCTTAAATTTGGACAAAAATTATTCAATGGAGGAGAAATTATTGGGGTCCAAAGTAAGCAACTCATTTTCAAGCAAGTGGGCTCGAATTTGATTTTGAATGCCAAAAATAGTTTTTAGCTTTTCCAGGGCCTCATCAGGGGTGTCAATGTCAAGGATATGAAATCGAAGATCTTGAGCAATGGACATTCCTATCAACCCTCGTGCTTGATCTTGTTTATTTTCCCATTTAGCAGCTTTATCATCATCAAAAGGTTTAGTTTCTTTTCATGTGGCTATTATATAAAGCCCTTTACTTCTAAGTATACCTACCATGTGAGGTAGCCATTGGAAATAATTGGTGCTGTTAAGAATAACTGGGCATGCACTTTCCATTTTATTTATTTATTTTTAAAATGAAGCTGAGAAAAGCTGAAACTAACTACTACAATGGAAAGATCTTGAAAAATTAGGTGGTTTAAAAAAAAAGGCTCAAAAAATGGCTTCCGGATGAAGAAGTTACGCCTTTTGAAAAATCTGAGTTGTAGATGCCAAATAGTTACGGGAACGGGATGAAGTGTGGCTTTTTTTTTTTTAAATTCCGCCACTTTGAACAAAAGATTTTTACAAAAGAAGCTTGAGAAGGAGACTTGAACCCAAGACCTCTATTCTCATAAACTAACCCCTCACCAAGTGAGATAGTAAAAGGATCACGTTATTGTATGAAAGGAGGAAGGGGGTTTTTATTTTTTTATTTTTATTTTTTTACTCTTCGGTGTGCGTACCTTTTCCTGCACAAAAAAACACAAAAAACCGAGCAAAAAAAACGTAATGCAAAGCCTTATGGCAGAATGTTAGATTTTCGGTTAGCCTTACCAGCAACTTTCACTTTTTTCACTATTTTTGATTTCTCGAGATCACACAAAAACGCGGGGAAATTGCATACCTAGCAAAAAATTCCCTTTTTCCTGTTTCTGATTTACCGAGATCGCATGGAGCGCACAACAAAGAGCATACACAGAGAAGAGGGTATAGATCCGGCAAATAAATAAAACCTTAATACCGAAAAAAAAAGAAAAAGAAAAAATCGAAATAAGCAGAACTATTAACAAATATAACTGCAAAATAGATGCTTTATACCTCCAGATCTAAACTGACATAACTTGGGCAGCTGGAAACCTTTTTGCATGAAACGAAAGACGTTCCTCACTGTAACAGATGCTCTAGACACAACCGAGAAGTTCTCCAAGCCCAAAAATGTTCATAAATAGTATATCTACAAAACAGTATTCGCATGCACTCAAACCGGCTTCGGATTTTGATCAACAATGGACGCGGCCCTCAAAATAGCTCTTATACCATGTAGGAATTTACAGGGTAAGTTCCGCAGATCAAGAACCAAAGGTCACTACTCACAAATAGATCACAAGTCAATACACCAATATAATCACGTGGTTAAAACCCTCAAAGAGGGAAACAATCCATGCCTTGAGCCAACGCGGCCACTTCAAGGAATTTATTAATATAAAAAGAAAAGTTACATATTGTTAAGTCCCTATATTAATAGTGTAGTCCCTTATTATGTTAGTGTAGCCCCCCCTTATTGTTATTATTGTACCCTTGTAACCCCCATTTTGTTATTATTGTGCCCTTAAATTATTGTTGTTAGGTCGGCTAGGATTACATTGTGGCCCACTAGGATTACATTATGGCCCCATGGACTCCTATATATAGAAAGGAGGTTTTGTAAATTGTATCATCCAAGAATTGTTCAATTATGTAATGTATTGGAGGTTGCCCCCTCGAAGTGGCTCATTTCTAAGGCGTTGATATCTCTTTTCTTCTCTTTTTGGAGCTGGTTACACAACATTTGGTATCAGAGCTTTGGATTCTAGGGTTTCGCTGCTCCAAACAGGTCATAGTGGAATTTTCGCTATAACGTTTTTTCTGCGAAGTTTCAGAAGCTGAAATTTTTAGGGTGCGAAGCCAAAATCTTGAGGAAGCTTGTATAAAAATTTCAGAGTTTGGTTCGCAATATTTTCGGAGATATGATCTGTGAAAGTCAGGTATTTTTTCAGGCTCCTAAACAGGTCATCGTGGACTTTGCACTACAAATATTTTTTTACGAAGGTTCAGAATCTGAAATTCATATGGTGCGAAGCTGAAATCCTGAGGAAATTCGTCAAAAAATTTCAGAGCTTGGTTCGCAATATTTTTGGAGATATGATCTGTGGAAGGTAGTGCTTTTTCAGGCTCCTGAATTTCATCTCAAAGAGGTGATCGTGGGAAAAGTTCAATAAATCTCTCTCTGGGGATTGGATTGGAGTGCCATAAAAAGTGGTCGCAAGTACACAGACTGTAGTTTCTTGGCTATCAATTTCAGAGACAAAGGACAAAAAAGTGACACGTGGCAAGTCGTACAAGTTCACTCTACTGAACCAGTCCAGAATTAGGTCATTGTGGGAGATTGGACAGAACTTTGCCTTGGAGAATCCAAATCAGGTCAGACCTGTGGCATTTTAAAGAATCTTCAAAGGGCTATTGCAGTGCTGAATTTCAGATATATAAGATATGCAATCACAGAGATAATACAATTTCAATATCGAGCCCCTCAAAAGCAAGTAAAAGGTGTTTATTTGTTTTTTGGAATTGCATAAATCTTGTTTGAAAAATTAGTTTGAAGTGATTCCAAGGGCCTATTGAGCATATATTTCAGTATTTGGTTATGAGATGCCTACTAAAAATAATTCAACACCCATTATTCCCTCAGAAATCTATACTATGACGCAGGAAGAGGAAGAATTGCAGTATGAGATATCAAAATTACGGTACCAAGTGCAACAAATTTCGATCTTACGAAGAGCAACCGAAGATGACATAGATGGTTTAAAAGAGAAAATGAAGGCTAAGTTGGATGGTTTGAAGGATAAAATAATAGCTAATATGGATGATAAATTAGTCGAAGATGACATCGAGCATCAACAACAAGTTCTCCAACTCTCAAAGGATAACCTAACTTTGGTGCAGAATCTAATGAAACAACAAGAATATCAACATCACATCGAAAGAAGTTCTGAAGCAGTCACAGAAACAATAACTCGACAAGTACGATCAATTTCAGAGTATCTCAGCAAGTGGAAGAACTTTCCTGTAGAAGATTCCACATGGGAGGATGAGAATTTTATACGGAAGCATCAAGAAATAATCAAGCGTTGAGGACAACACTTGTTTGAAGGAGAGGGGCATGTTAAGTCCCTATATTAATAGTGTAGCCCCTTATTATGTTAGTGTAGCCCCCCTTATTGTTATTATTGTACCCTTGTAACCCCCATTTGTTTATTATTGTGCCCTTAAATTATTATTGTTAGGTCGGCTAGGATTACATTGTGGCCCACTAGGATTACATTATGGCCCCATGGACTCCTATATATAGAAAGGAGGTTTTGTGAATTGTATCATCCAAGAATTGTGCATTTATGTAATGTATTGGAGGTTGCCCCCTAGAAGTGGCTCATTTCTAAGGCATTGATATCTCTTTTCTTCTCTTTTTGGAGCTGGTTACACAACACATATGTTTCTCTCATAAATGGTTACCAGAGAAATGACCCTCCATGCTCTTTAAATAGAGATCATGGACCAATTGGGTGTTAAGCCATGGATCAAGTGCCATTAATACCGAGGTGAGAGATAACCGTCAGATCACTACAAATCGTGGCCATCGGATTATAAGTTATAAATGTATATGGTAAAGAAACACACTTTACCTAACTCTACACTAGTCTAAGTGATTCTTAACTATTTCCTATGTGTCAGAATATCCTAACAGGATTAATATCATATGCCAAAAATATTATAAGTTCCCTAGGATTAATATTATAAATCCTAAGATAAATATATGAAATCTAACATTAAAATTATAAATCATATTATATTATTATATATATTAAGGATTAATATCATAAACCCAAGGTACTATTCAACCCAAGAGACTACAAACCTAACACTATAACTACTAATATTAAACCCACTACAAATATTATATTATGAGTTGTGCTATATTATAAATATACTCTTTTATAAATTATACTATATTAATATTTTTAACCCTACACATCGTAATTTATATTATACTCATATTGTCAACCCTTGGGTTGATAGTATTTTTAACCATAATGTTAACATTA
Organism: Pinus albicaulis; assembly: GCA_034641835.2. Taxonomy (NCBI): domain Eukaryota; kingdom Viridiplantae; phylum Streptophyta; class Pinopsida; order Pinales; family Pinaceae; genus Pinus; species Pinus albicaulis. Next base: position 1,417,402,820 of record CM076577.1, read on the forward strand.
TTACACTATAATATATTAAAAATACTATTATAAATCCAATACTATAAATACAAATATTAAACCCATTGTTATAAACACTACAATTAAACTCAATATTATGAACCAAAATATTATAATCCTAAATATTAAACACAATATTATAAACCCTAATATAAAATCAAAATATTATAAACCCAATACTAAACCCTATAAATTAGAACCTATATTTTAACCCAACTTATTATGCTATAATGTAAATCATAATATTAAAACCAAATATTATAAGCCCTATATATATTAAACACTCAATATTATAAAGTGTAATAATGAACCCAATATTATAAACCTTATTATTAAACCCAATAATGTAAACCTTAATATTATAACCAAATATTACAAACCCTCATCTTTTAAAACACAAATATTATAGACCCAAATGTTATAAACGTTACAACACCCACATTAGTAAATGAGTTTCATACATGTTGATTAGTGTATATTAAGCACACTCATAGCCACAATAGTCAATGTTCTTGCATAATTTTATACTAAATACTATATTATAAACTATACTATACTATAAATCTAATAACCCAAAGGATTAGTAAACTGAAGGGATTATATATTAAACACTAATAATTTTGACATATTAATATTATAAATCCAAGGAATTAACATTATAAAACCAAGGTATTATTATTATAAAATGAAGAGATTAACAAACCCAAGGGATTATATATACTATAAACCCAAGTGATTAATGAACCCAACGAAATAATATTATAAACCATTAAGATTAAAAAACCCAAGGGATTAATAAACCAAGGGGGTGTTATAAATGTAAGGGATATTAATAAACTCAAGAGATATTATAATATTATAAAGCATTACAACATTCAAAAAATTTCATGTTGATTATGGTTGATCATGGTTGACCATTTTCAACCATGATCATGTTGATTATGGTTGACTGTGGTTAGTCATAATTTACCATATTCACGATTTTTATCATGGTTGAACATCGTTGACCATGGTTAACCATAGAGACAATGACCATGGTTAACCATATTCAACCACAGTTAATCATGGTTGACCACAAAAACATTGATTTACCATAATGACCATGGTTGATGATGCTCGAACATGGTTGATCATGGTTGACAAGGGTTCACATTAAATGACCATGGTTGGATATGGTTGAACATGGTATAAATTCATTGTTTACCACACTCAAGCATGGTCGACCAAGTTCAACAAGAGAGACCTTAATCATTGTTGATAATAGTTGAAAAAATTCAACCATGGGTAGTCATGGTTGACCATCGCTGACAATAGTCGAATACGGTTGATCATCATTGACTTATATTTATTTTGATTGATCATGGTTGATTGTAGAGGCATTGTCAATGGTGGACTACATTTAGCCATTATTAACCTTTATTTATCATGGTTGACTATAGAGATATGTATTAACCATGAATAGGGAATTTTACCATATTCAACCACAAACATCTGCATTAACTACAATGTATGACCATAATGAGGCATAGAGTCCTTGGTTGACCATGTTTGACCATTATAATAATCGTTGAGTATGGTTGTCAATGAGGAGTATATAGAACATGAAATGTTCTTGGTTAACCATGGTTTACCAAAGATGACCATGTTGATCATGGTTGACCACGGTTGATCATGGTTGACCAGATTCAACCATATGGACCTCGATCTTGGTTAACCATAGTTGATCATGGTTAACGATATTCAACCATGCATGATCATGGTTGACCATAATCAACCATATGGACCTCTTTCTTGGTTTACCATAGTTGATCATGGTTACCGATATTCAACCATGCATGATCATAGTCGGCCACAATCAAGTATGATCAACCATGTTTGACCATGGTTGATCATGGCTGACTATTTTTATCATGGTCGATCATGGTTGGCTATGGTTAACCATAGAGACAATGAACATGGTTAACCATATTTAAACACGGTTAATCATGGTTTTCTATAGAAATATTGGTTGAACATTATATCCATGGATGATGATGCTTGATGATGGTTGATGGTGGTTCAACATTGTTGTTCATCATTGACAATGTTTCACATTAAATGATCATGGTTGATCATGGTTGATCATGGTTAACCATGATTGACCAAATTCAACTAGAAACATCTTAATCATGGTTGATGAAATTCAGTCATGATTAATCATGGTTGACCTTGTTTGGCCTTGGTTGATCGTGGTTGATCAAAGTTCACAATAGAGTCATTTTCCATGGTTGATCATGGTTGGCCATAGAGACAATGATTAACCATTAATAGGGAATTGTGTTTGAGTGAACTTGAGGAGTGATGACGACCAAACATACTCTGAAATAGTCACTTGTATTAGTAAATTTGTTTGAATAATGTAGTAATGTTGCATTGCAGCATTGGATAAATTTCAATGTGTAACATTGCGGTGATGTTTCTCACATTGCAACAACTAATAGATTTCTTTACCATTCGAGCATCAGAACATATGTTATGTAACCAACTCCAAAAATAGAAGAAATGAGATATCAACGCCTTAGAAATAAGCCACTTCGAGGGGGCAACCTCCAATACATTACATGAATGATCAATTCTTGGATGATACAATTCACAAAACCTCCTTTCTATATATAGGAGTCCATGGGGCCGTAATATAATCCTAGTGGGCCACAATGTAATCCTAGCCGACCTAACAATAATAATTTAAGGGCACAATAATAACAAAATGGGGGTTACAAGGGTACACTAATAACAATAAGGGGTTTACACTAACAATAATAAGGGGCTATACTAGTGATATAGGGACCTAACATGCCCCTCTCCTTCAAAAAAAGTGTTGTCCTCAACACTTGAGTAGCTCCTGGTGCTTCTGTATAAAATTCTCATCCTCCCATGTAGAATCTTCAGTGGGTAAGTTCTTCCACTTGATGAGATACTCTGAAATTGATCGATTCCGTAGTTGTCGAGTTCTTTTTTCCATGACTGCTTCATGTTCCAATATGATTTTCCCTTCCCCATCAAGTTCTGGCAATACTGTTTGAACTGGAAGATTTTCACCTATAACCTTCTTTAAGCATGAAACATGGAAAACTGGATGTACTCGCGAAGAAGCAGGAAGCTCCAATTTGTATGCCATAGTACCAATCTTTTGCAACACCTTGTAAGAACCATAGTACTTTGGCGATAATTTATTATCCTTCTTTGCTTGCTTGAGGGACATTTGTTTGTATGGTTGTAGCCGTAAAAATACCCAATCTCCTACATCAAAACTTCTCTCGCTACGATGTTGATCTGCCTGTTGTTTCATTCGATTTTGTGCCAAATTCAGGTTATCCTTTAAGAGTTGGAGAACTTCTTGCTGATGCTCGATGTGATCTTCCACCGCTTGAACCTTCGAATTTTCCCTTAAAGATGATGTGATGGATGGTGGATGATATCCATAAAGTGCCATAAATGGGGTCATTTTTGCTGCAGTATGGAAGGAAGTGTTATACCACCATTCAGCAAGAGGTAACCACTTGACCTATTGTGTTTGTTTATCAGATACAAAACAACGAAGATATCCTTCCAAACATTTATTTACTATCTCAGTTTGACCATCAAATTGAGGATGATAAGATGAGCTATGAGCTAACTGAGTACCCAAACAAGAAAATAACTCCGTCCAAAAATTTCCAGTAAAAATGGGATCTCTGTCGCTCACAATAACCCTTGGGCTTCCATGTAGCTTTTGAATTCTGTCCATAAATGTAGTAGCAACTGTACTTGCTTTGAATGGATGAGATAATGCACAAAAGTGTGCATACTTGGTAAGTCTATCAACTACCACCATGATGACACTCTTTCCTTCGGACTTAGGTAAACCTGTGATAAAATCCATTGAAATCTCCTCCCAACGTTGACTTGGAATGGATAAAGGTTGTAGAAGTCCTGGGGTCTTAATTGTTCCCACTTTATTCTGCTGGCAAACCAAACATTCCGCCACAAACTTTCTAATATCAGATTTAAGGCCATCCCAAAAAAATTCTTTCTTCACCCTGTGGTAAGTTTTTAAAAATCCTGAGTGTCCTCCTAAAGGAGAAGTGTGCAATTCCAGAAGAACCTTTTGTTTTAGTTGGGAATTCTTACAAAGATATAAGCGATCTTTGTACCATAAGGAATCATTTTTCCAACTAAATGTATCAGATGTACTAGGATCTTGCCGCAACTTTTGAATGAGTGTCCATACATCTTTGTCCTTCTTCCATTCATCTCTTGCTTCAGTTATCCAATCTGGTTGGATAATAGAAATGGCACAAAGCAATGCTTCCACCTCTTCATTCTTTTTTGAGAGTGCATCTGCAACAACATTAAGCTTTCCTTTTTTGTAGATTATTTCAAAGTCATAACCCAACATCTTTGTGACCCATTTTTGCTGCTCTTTTGAAGATAGTCTTTGTTCCAAAGTGTTTAAGACTATCATGATCAGTTTTTACCTTGAAGTGTCTTCCCATTAGGTAAGTTCGCCATTTCTTTAGTGCATGCAGTATTGCTAACATTTCCTTCTCATAAATAGGTTTTTGTAAATACTTTCCTTTGATTGGACGACTTTCAAAAGCAATGGGTCTTCCTTCCCGCATTAAAACTGCACCAATTCCATTTCCTGAGGCATCACATTCCACAATAAAGGTTTTTGTGAAGTCTGGTGTAGCTAAGACCGGTGCTAGGCACATTGCCTCTTTAAGACGTTCAAAGGTCTTAGTTGCTTCAGGAGTCCATGAAAATGCATCTTTCTTCAATAATGTTGTTAGAGGTGCTGCTATTCTCCCATAATTCTTAACAAACTTGCGATAATACCCTGTTAACTTTTGTAAAGTCTGGTGTAGCTAAGACCGGTGCTAGGCACATTTCCTCTTTAAGACGTTCAAAGGCCTTAGTTGCTTCAGGAGTCCATGAAAATGCATCTTTCTTCAATAATGTTGTTAGAGGTGCTGCTATTCTCCCATAATTCTAACAAACTTGCGATAATACCCTGTTAACTCGAGAAATCCTCGCAACTGCTTTATGGTTGTGGGGACTTTCCATTCCTTAATGGCTTTAATTTTGTTAGGGTCTACTTTAACACCCTCGTGAGATACAATATGACCCAGATATTCCACCTCTTGTACTCCAAAGAAACATTTGGATTTTTTTGCATATAATTGTTTCTCCCGCAATAGTTTGAGCACCCTGTCAACATGTTCAACATGATCCTTCCAAGACCTGCTGTAGATTAGTATATCATCAAAAAATACTAGCACAAATTTTCTAAGGAAGGGTTTGAAAATGGAATTCATCAACCCTTGAAAATGTAGAAGGTGCATTGGTAAGGCCAAAAGGCATGACCAAAAATTCATAATGACCCTCATGAGTTCGAAATGCTGTTTTTGGAATATCTTCAGTCTTCATTCTAATTTGATGATATCCCGAACGAAGATCCAACTTGGTAAAATAAATTGCTCCATGTAATTCATCCAATAATTCATCAATCACAGAAATGGGAAATTTATCTTTAATGGTGAGCTTATTGAGCTCCCTATAATCCTGACACATTCGCCATGATCCATCCTTCTTGTGTACCAATACTACAGGAGCAGAGAAAGAACTTTGACTAGGTTGAATTATACCCGCCTCTAACATTTCTGCAATCATACGTTCAATTTCGCTCTTTGGAAGTAAGGATATCTATAAGGCTTGATGTTTGGAGGAACACTTCCTGGAATCAAATGAATAGCATGATCATCATCATGAATAGGTGGGAGTCCTTTGGGAGTTTCAAACACCTTGGAATGATTGTCCAAGACTTGTTGGAGATCTGCAGAAATAGATGATTTTGATGTTGGAACTTCTAGTGAGCATAATTGTGCAATTACGCCTCGCCGTTCTTTCTTTAGAAGCTTTGTCATGACATTAGAGCTTATTATCCTTCCTGGCTTCCCCGCAATACCCCGTAATTCGACTTCCTTTCCTTCTCAAAAAAATTTCAAGAAAAGTTCTTGAAAATTAAAAGCTACCGTCCCCAAAGATTGTAACCATTGTACTCCTAGTACAACATCAGCACCTCCCATAGGAATGGCAAGCATTGGACTAATCAATACATATTCCCCCATGGTTAGCTTGATATTATGGCATTTTCCACAGCAATTTATAGTTCCTCCATTTGCAACCATCACTTGACATTCTGGTGCTGGGTATAGGAAACAATTTAATTCCTTGGCTACCTTATAATGAATAAAATTATGGGTGCTACCTGAATCAATCAACACTATTACCCTTTTCTTCTTTATATGTCCTTCTATCTTGAGAGTTTGAGGAGTGGTAATTCCTGCCAGTGCATTACACGATATGGTCGGATTCATTTTTTCTTCTTCTAGGGGTGGTTCCTGGTGTATACCCCCTTCTTGTTCATTTTCTTCTTCTTCTTCACAATCTATGTAAAATAATTTCTTCTCAGCACAGTTATGACCTTTAGTGTATTTGCTATCACAACTGTAGCAAAGCCCTTTTGCTCTTTTTTCTTCCAATTGTTGTGGTGTCAACCTTGTAGGTTGTGGAAATCTAGGCGTAGTAACACTTCCTTCTTTATAGAATTGAGTGGTAGGCTTCCTTGTCGCCATTATTTTACATTCAACTTTTCTTGCCAACCTGAATGCCTTCTCCAATGAATCCAGTTCCAAAACGCGAACTTCATGTTGGATGTTATCCTTTAAAGTGCCTATGAAGAGATCGATCCTGTGTTCCTCTGGAATATCAGTTACCCTTATATTCAATTTTTGGAAGTCCTCAATGTGCTGCCCCCACTAAACCCTTTTGTTTGAGATTTATCAATTGGCTAAAGAAGGTGTTGCTCTTTGTATCCTCATAATGTGCTATCATTTCTTCCGTAAAAATCGACCAAGTGACAATTTTTTTACGGGAGCAAAGCCATCGATACCATACAAATGTATTTTGTTCTAAATGTAAAGTTGCAATGCGTACCTTTTGTGTGTTTTGCACGTTATGGAGATCAAAATATTGCTCCATCCGTAGTATCCATGTTACAGGATCCTTTCCATCAAACTTCCTCATATCCATTTTTGGAATATGGTGGTTCTTCCCACCAACATTTGAGTTTATGAAATCATGATTAACATTTATTTTGTTCTCATCATGAGGTTCTTCTCCTATATTTCCACCATTAGGAATCATTTCTGGTTTTAAGCTTGTCATCAAGCCTTCCATGTATGCTTTTAGATCACTCTTCATGTTTTCCATGTTGTCTCTTATGTCATCCATCTTAGCTTCCATGCCCACTTCCATGCCATCCATCTTAGCTTCCAAACCAATCATCTTAGCTTCCACGCCTTTCTTCAAACCATCCATCTTAGTTTCCACGCCTTTCTTCAAAACTTCCATTTCATTTTGTGTTGTTCTTTGCGTGAGCGAAATTTGCTCTTGTAATTTTGATATGTCATGTTGCCATTCTTCATCTTCATGAGTCATAGTAGAGCCTTCTGAAGGCTTAATGGGTGTTGAATTCTTTTTAGGGGCCATTTTAGAATCCAATATTGATATCTATTCTAAAAGATTCTCTTGGAATCAATTCAACTTGATTCTTCAAACAAGACTTATGCAATTCGGAAAAAAAAATACACACCTTTTACTATCTTTTAGGAGATCGATATTGAAATTGAATTATCTCTGTAATTGAAAATCTTTGATATCTGAAATTCAGCCCTGTAGTAGCCCTCTGAAGCTTCTTTCAAATGCCACAGGTCTGACCTGATTTTGATTCTCCAAGACAAAGTTGTGTCCAATTTCCCACAATGACCTAATTCTGGACTGGTTCAGTAGAGCGAACTTGTACGACTTTCCACATGTCACTGTTTTGTCCTTTGTCTCTGAAATTGATAGCGAAGAAACTACAGGCCGTGTACTGGTGATCACTTTTGACGGCACTCCAATCCAATCTTCAGAGAGAGAGTTATTAAACTTTTCCCACGATCACCTCTTTGAGATGAAATTCAGGAGCCTGAAAAAGCACTACCTACCACAGATCATATCTCCAAAAATATTGCGAACCAAGCTCTGAAATTTTTTGAAGAATTTCCTCAGGATTTCAGCTTCGCACCATATGAATTTCAGATTCTGAACCTTCGTAGAAACAGATTTATAGCGAAAATGCGCTTTATAGCGAAAATGCCACGATGACCTATTTAGGAGCTTGAAAAAAGACCTGACTTCCACAGATGATATCTCCGCAAATATTGCGAACCAAGGTCTGAAATTTTTAGACAAGCTTCCTCAGGATTTCGGCTTCGCACCCTAAACATTTCAGCTTTTGAAACTTCGTAGAAAAAAAGTTATAGCGAAAATGCCACGATGACCTGTTTGGAGCAGCGAAACCCTAGAATCCAAAGCTCTGATACCAAATGTTATGTAACCAACTCCAAAAATAGAAGAAATGAGATATCAACGCCTTAGAAATAAGCCACTTCGAGGGGGCAACCTCCAATACATTACATGAATGATCAATTCTTGGATGATACAATTTACAAAACCTCCTTTCTCTATATAGGAGTCCATGGGGCCATAATGTAATCCTAGTGGGCCACAATGTAATCCTAGCCGACCTAACAATAATAATTTAAGGGCACAATAATAACAAAATGGGGGTTACAAGGGTACACTAATAACAATAAGGGGTTTACACTAACAATAATAAGGGGCTATACTAGTGATATAGGGACCTAACAACATATTTAATTATCAATATTAATCAATAATATTAATAGGAAATTATTTCTCCCTAAATTTAAATATTGTTGATTGTTAAACACATTCAAACATAGTCAAGGAGTGACCCACATTCTGAAATGTGATTGACCAAATGTTGTAATGTCACATTGCGATGTTATAAACATTTGTTTACAATTCCAATTCTAATAAATTTATATTAATATTAATTAATATTAACATATTTATTTAAACGTTTTTAAATTATTGATTCATGTTTTTATATATATGTGTGTGTGTGATTCTCTAGACTTGAGGAGCCACGATCGAGTGACATTTAATAAATAAATAAATAAATAAAATAAAAATATATAAATAAAATAAAAGAAAATATATAAATAAAATAAAATATATAAATAAATAAATATAATATAATATAAATAAAAATAAAAATAAATAAAATAAAATAAAATAAAAATTTTAATTTCCTAAAATCCAAGAATTAACTTTACATTAATCAATCATAATAACTTAATAGTTTATTTAATTATATATATTATTAACCAAAATATCTATTTATAATAATATTCCTTATTGCACTTAATTGTAATTACCCTTAAATAAGAATAAGAATAAAAATAAAAATAAAATTATAATTAGATTTTTTCCTAAATTCTCTCCGAGCATAAGCCGACCTTCATGAAATTCCTCATTATCCACTATTTATTTATACATTCCTTTGCCCTATTCTCTCAATTTTTCATAGAACTTTTGACGTCTACCCCTGATGATGGACTCACATAGACAGTCCGAAACGTTGGGTTATTAACAAAAACTCATAAACAGGTTATTCCTCTCATCTGTAGACATTTAAGTCGTCAAAGTCACCTGGGGATCGCACCCGGCATGGGCCACAAGAGCCCTTAGCTGACTTGATTTTTTAGCATGTCCCCTCCACCTAGCACAGGAAATAAGCACCCCTTGTGAGGTTTCATCTTCGGTCACCTTGCTCACGAAGCCCATCCTCAACTCATTGTGCTAGTGAGACGCGACTTTTATATAATTATTTTAATTAATACATTGTCAAGTATTTTAATTAATTTTATTAAATATTTTAATTAAATTTATATTAATATTAATTAATATCAAATTATTAATTTAAAAATTAATGTTTATTGTAATTAAACATTTTTATATAATTTTTTTAATTAATATATTCCCAAAAGTTTTAATTTATGTTCTTAAACATTTCAATATTTTTATTAATGTTATCAATGTTTCATGTAATGTTAAAAATGAATTAATGTTAATGTTTTGATTAATTAATATTAATGTTAATTATTGTTTTAGTTATTTAGTTAATTAATGTTTTATTAATTGAGGACAACTTTGGTTGAATAAGGTCGATTATTGTCAAATACACTAAACATATTGTTGATCTAGATGTAGTCATATTTGACTATGTTTGACTAATGTAATTACCTATTATAATTATATATTAATCATTATTTTTTAATTATGTATTAATACTTTAATTACTATATCAATATATTAATGATGATAAATTGGTAAATTAATATTATTATTAATTATTATTAATTCATTTTTTTAAACATGTTTAAATTAAGGTTATTAAACATTTTTAAATAAACGTTTTAATCAATATATTGTCAAAAAATATAATTAATGTTTTAAAGTTAAAGACATTTAAGTACAATTCCAACATATTATTATTATTATTAAATAGATCAAATTAAAACCTGACACACTTCAATTTAAATTTATTCAATTTAAAATACAATTTTTTTTAATGCTTATAAGCTTAAAATATTACTAAAATAAATTATAAATTTATAATAACTTATTATTATTATTATTTTCTATAATAATAATTTAATAACATAATATAATTGTATTAAAATAATTATTATAATTTAATATTACAATTTATTATTATACTAAAATAATTTTATTATAATTTAATTTTAAAATTTATCACTTACATAGCAATAATGAAACCTTATTATTAACCAAAGCTTTCAATACACCAAACATTAACACATATGTTGAATACAATAACGCTCCACCAACAATAAAGGCTCTCTGGATAAACTTTGGGCTGCTCATTAATTGAACCATTAAGAGCGCTCTCCATATAAACGTTGAGTTGATCATTAATTGAACCATTAAGAGCATAGTCGAATGCATGGCTATAAATTATATTGTTGTATTTAAAACTGCCACCTCCAACAATATATCCACCACTAGTAAGATCATAAATATGCATACGCTCAACAAATTCCGTCATAATTCTCATATTTTTATGGCTAGTCCACTGCTTTAATGTGTCCGCAAACACCATAACCAAGAGCCCGAACGCCTCTGCAAACGCTATAACCAATATGCCCATAATGCCTGTGTTAAAGAATGTTCCAGTGCTTTAATCCCTTTGCCTTAATGCCTTCGACTGCCAAGTCTATTAAAAAACATTGTGCCAAATCTTGCAAGTAATATGAGAGATGATGGTCAAAGAGTATCTTCCTGGAGTTGGAATGCATATGTCCTAAAGCTTGCTAAAAAAATACTTGCAAAGCCAACTTAGAGCCACACCAGGGCATTTTAACAATTCAGTCAAGCCTCGGTACACAATGCACAACAATTCACTTCATAATATAGGCGAACACACTTCATAATGTAACAATTCATTTCAATTATAATATATGAATGCAACTCTATAGTATATAATGCAAGATATTCAATTTATTGGATGTGTATCCTTCTTTTATCAAAGAAAATTATGAAAATGATTCCAAATGTTTTTATGGACAGGAGTACATGCTCGAGAGAAATCATGTAAGATATGTCTAGTTAGATGGACTATCATTGTAAGACCAATTGAATGTGGAGGTTGGGATCATTGATCTAAATAATTTCAAGAAGTATAATTGTATTAATTAAGTGATATATGATTATATGATAGTCACAATTTTCTTTTTACATCTAATTTATTAAACTAAAACTAAATTATAATTTAAACTTACAATTTATTAGTTAATCATTATATTTTTTAAATAATATGAAATTGTAATTATTGTTGATTATTATACATTAGGTAAACCCTATTAATCATTGTAGATTTGTTTGTGCACGTGGATATATTACTGAAGGAAGTCTACATTAAGCAAGTCGAAATAAGTAGCATCAAGAATAATTTAATAAAATAATATTTTGTTCTTTATAGTTAGTGGGCATGCATAGGAAACCACTACTCCATTACTTTTATAATAATTTAATAATCTAATACTATAATATAATTGTATTAAAATAATTATTAAATTAACTTGTATTAAAATAATTTTATTATAATTTATTCTTATAGTTTATCTTTTATTGTGAAATTGTGTGATAATGAAACCTTATTATTAACCAAAGCTTCCAATACACAAAAAATTAACACAAATGTTACAACAAAATGTATAATTTCATTAGCTAAGTGATATATCATCCCATGTTATTCACAATTTTGTATTTATGAAACCTAAAACTATATTACAATTTAAACTTACTATTTATTATTTATCCATTATATTGTTTATATAATATGAAACAACAATTATTTTTTATTAACATACATGATGTCAAATCATTGTAGATTTGTTTGTGCACTTGGATACATTAGGGAAGGAAGTCGAAATGGCTAGCATGGACAAATGAATACCCAGCAACAACATTTATTTCAAATTAATACAAAATCGATCCAACACAACAAGAATAATTTAATAAAATAATATTTTGTTCTTTATAGTAACCCATGAGCGGGCATACATTTGAATGGCATGCATAGGCTACCACTAAGGTAATGGAGTGGAGGAAAAGTTTTTAAATGCACACTTGTCAAGTGGTTAAACATGTATACTTTTGAGAATGTGAACATTTATAAGTTTCAAAATCAATCCACATTGCAATGCATGTTTTATAAGTTTTTTTATTAAATTTCATTTCTAACTAATTAGCCTAGGTGCTTATCAACAACACGGGAAGTAAATTTTTAATCATGTTTTGTAAAATAATAATTTAAGTATGGTTTAAACATATGAAAGGAAGTTATCACTTTTAATTTGATTTGTTGATTGAGTAGCGTCGATGATAATATATTCACATAATCCAATTTACACTATCTCATCAAAAAGATTAATTAGAAAAATGATTAAAATAACCATTCTCAACAGAAGATACCTATGGGCGTAATTAATAATAATAATTTGTAAAGTAGTGAACAATGAGAAATTCATAAATGTGGAACATCGAGCAATAATGAATGCATCTACTGCAAGTATATCAATTCTTAAGTTTTATGGCCCTTCGGAAGATGATTTCATTTCCCATGCACTGCCCCTAGTTGATGAACTTGGAAAATTCATGAGAATTTTATGGAACGAGAAATTAAAAGATAATATGATGTTGGATTATTTCAAGATTAAATATGAGAGAATAATTGTGAATGGAATTTGTTATTGATATTAATTCAAGGAGTCCTCATCAACATTATCATTATTACAATACTATCCAATGACCTCTTTGTCCTTTTCTCCTTACATTTGGATATTAGATGGCCAAGGATGACAAGAAGTAATTTTAATTCTGTTATAAGGAATCATTTGAGAGGCACCCAAATATAAAAGAGAATGTAAGAATGAATAAAATTGTTACATAGTTTCAATTAGTGAACATATTTATGTGTATTTACGATAAATTTAGATTCATTTTTTTTTTTAATGAATTAAAGTGGAATTAAATTAAGATATTGTGAATTATTGTTTTTGTTTGTTTAGTAGTTTACATTTATATATGTAATGGGAAGACATTTTTGAATAACAATTTTAAATGTAAAAAATATTTTAAATATTTCATATGATTTTATGTTTTAAATTAAAAAGTTGAGTATTATACAATTTTGGTAAAATAGATTTAGAATTAATATGTTTTTTTTGAATTATTAATGAGTTGAAGAGGTCCAGCACGTTGAATAGGGATGGCGGATGGAAAATTAGCAGTTGTTGGATTCCATCTCTTTATTCTCTGTAAGGATATTTTTATTCTTTGGTTTTTATGGTTTGGTCTTATTATTATTTTAATATTTTATTTATTTAATAATTAAAATAAAATACTTTTAATTTATTTTAATTTTAATTTCTAAAAGTTTTTATTCATTCATGAATTATTGTATTGATTATTTTAATTATTTATAAATTATTTTTAGTTTATGATTTTGATTTGAATTCATTAATTTTTATTTTAATGTGTAGTAGGTCTTTTTATTCTTTAATTTTATAATTTGGTTTTTTTATTTTATTTATTGGTTTATGTTTGTTAATTTATTTAGTTATTAAATTAAAAATATAAATACTGTTAATTTATTTCTATTTTTATTTTATTTATTTATTTATGAATTATTTATTTTTACTTTATGACTTTGACTTGAATTCGTTAGTTTTTATTTTACTGTCCTTTTATTCTTTATTTTATTTTAATTTATTTTATTTTTGTTTCTAATTTTAGTTATTGTTTTTATTATTATTATTATTATTATTCTATTTATTTATAATTTATGTCTTTGACTTGAATATTTGTTCACTTAATCACTTATTTATATTATTTAGGTGGGAGAGTTAAGTTAGTTTTTTGGGTTAATCTTATACGAATGGGTAATTAGGTCTTTTTATATTTTTATTTTTAGTTTTATTTTTTGACCGTTTTAATTTTAAGGATGTGTGACTTATATTTTTGGATTATTTTATAATTGTATTTAATTTTTTATCATTTTTTTGACTTCTTGGGGTCTTGACCGTTGCTTCTCTCTTCATGGTATAAATGTGTATGTCAGATCAGCCATTCCTCATTTTCCTCATGATGAATTACAGTTGGTAGTTTGAAACGGGTCGGTTCCAAAAATTCCTTATGTGATTTCCCGAAAGATTTATAATTAAAAAAATTATCATTGAGTTATTTTAAGTGGTATAGTCTTTTTTAAATGATAATGATGAGTAAATTCATATTACTTAATAGTCATATATATTAAATCTCCTTATATTAATTGATAGTTTCCACTAATAATTATCTTCATTAATAATAATTTGACAAATTAAATTATATTAATTTTCCACTTTTTTGAGAAAACATAAACTTTCCACTCTCGGTAAATTCAAGCTTAAAAAAAAATGTAACTATTATAAGCCAAAAATATTGCAAACCATTTATTTTTTAAAATGTGTATTGTACTTGAGAAATTCATAAGCGAATGAATCTATATCGTCATAGAATTCATGGACTGTATGATTTCAGATTTAATCTCAAACTTGATCTCTCTTTTTGTCTATTGTCTACTCGAAGAACCCTTAATCGCATTAAGAATCTGCCGTTATTTCCCAGAAAAATCAAGTCAACCTTTTAGAGCATAAAACATATTGATTCATTGATATAAAAATGATGCATATTTTTATGATAGCATTTTCTTCAACCATTGCTGCTTTATTGATATCAGAATGAATTATTTCTATCAAGTTTGATCTCATCTAATCAGATTCATTTATATGAACTAAGAGTATTAATGGCGAGCTCACAACGAGTTTTAACCCTTACCACATCTAGATTTAAAACCATTTTTGTGTCTGACATCCAATCATCTATTTCACACATTTTGTAAACCTCATGAACGTGACTTTCCATTGCCAGCGTTGACAAAGTGTAAAAGCTAATATAACAAAAAGATACTACCAAACCAAAGCATCAAAATAAAAACATCAAAAAAGTATGATACATTACCAAAACAAATAAATTATCATTTTGAGATAAAATTACATCAACCATCTCCTTGATGGGGGTGCGTATTTGGAAACATGTGGCGGAGGATCCACATGAATGACCACATATGGTCTCGGTGGGGGAAGGGCCTCCCAGTTCCTTCACACATTAAGCTGTGATGGGAGTGGTACTGCCATAATGGGTCATAGTGCGTGTGAGGGAAAACATCGAGGTAGCGTTTAAGGGTGGAAGAATGTTAAACTTCTAAGCGATGTATTTTTTAGACACTTGTATCTGTATTTGTGTTAGATTTTGGAGATGAGAGACAGGTTGGTTGTTGAGAAGGTCAGGGAATTTGGTGAAATTGTTGTTTGTTGGTAGTGAGTTATGGCTGCTCGGAGGGAATTTTGACAGGAGTATCGAGTATGGATGGTTCAATTGTCTGAGAACTTGGGTTATTTGGGGCATTTAGCAAGTACGAATGCGAAAGGTTAAAACCTCGCTACCCGGTGGTAACTTGTCATGCCTTTGCTTTGTCGGGTGGTAGTGCTTGCTGGACTAGCTACTCCACTCCTGGCGGTGAAAACACATATGTCTTCATGGTATTGCACTACACTGGAGGGAGGGAGCACAGAGGATTCGTTTGTGGTTCTTGTTCGTCGAATTCGGTGGGTGTGCGCATTTTGTGCCCATGTCCCGAGTTGGAAACAACCTCATCTCTCTGGGGGGCGCTCCATTCT
Organism: Pinus albicaulis; assembly: GCA_034641835.2. Classification (NCBI taxonomy): domain Eukaryota; kingdom Viridiplantae; phylum Streptophyta; class Pinopsida; order Pinales; family Pinaceae; genus Pinus; species Pinus albicaulis. The sequence goes on from CM076577.1 coordinate 1,417,419,115, forward strand.
CGACGATTTCTTGAAGGGTTGTGGATTTAGTTATGTCATGTTTCTAGATAGTTCAATTTGGAGGGAGAACTTTCAAGAGGGGAGAGGTCTCTATTTGGGGTTTGTGCAAGGTGCTCCACCATTGTTGGAAACTATGAAGCCACCCATGTGTAAGGTGACCTCCTCCTCCCCTCGTGCTTCTGAGGCAGAATCTTCTCAGGCGCTGGTCACTATTCTACCTAGCCGTGGTGGAAAAACGACGGGGTCCACGTAGCGAGTCGATGCTAGTTCAAGAGGAGGTCGAGGTGGTGGTAGGTTAGGGGTGAGTTTTGGGGGAGGATCACATAGAGGTGGAAAGAAGGTGGCGAGCTGTGGAGAAGTGGTGCACGGTCAGGTCAGAACTGTCAGGGCAGCCGCAATCGTGGCAACAGAGCAAAGCGTGGTCCGACTGCTCGTGAAGCTCAGGGGGGTGGGGGGGAAGTATCCAACATAGTTTCTGAATTTTGGGGATCTCATTGTGAGTTTGATGGAGAAAGTGGATGTTTTTGAATGCATCCAGGGAAAGGAGCACGTGGTTGAGATGGCTACTTTAGAGTGGTTGCACTACTTTCAAAGCCAATTTAGAGAGCGACTAGTTGTGGTATGGAGAGGAAAAAATCTGCTCTCGAAGAAAGTTGAAAAATTGGAGACATGGATGGCGCACTAGGGCAAGTAAAGTGTGAGTTCCAACGTCAATCGCCTCCTAGAACGACCCCGAACAACCCTGCATCTATTACATCTCGTGATTAGTACGATTTTTGGTGTCTTTTTTTTTTTAGCTGTGTTATGGTTGCTATGGCACAATCGTTTCTAGACAATGCCCTTAGCGACAATTTTGTATTTTTGTCATATGGTGAACTTATTGGTCAAGAAACCTCGTAGGAGTGGGACCACTTGTTTTGGGATGACTTAAAAAGTACATCAACGATCAAATAAATTGGCATCTCGGAAATTCAAATGCCCAATTATCTTCTCAAAGGTGCCATAGTTTTGAAACAGAAGTACAACGACCATCAAATTACTTGACATCTTTTGGGAAATTCAAGTGCCCAATCATCTCTGAATCTGCGGAAGGGAAAGTCTGGATGTTTTGAACCGCATGGATTCTATGACCTGACCATAGTTAATGCTTATCTGTGTAACTAATGTAATTTTTTTTTTGTGAAAGTAAAAGACTTATAGCTATGGTTAGGGGTGTTTTAGGAAGTCAAAATTTTAGATTTTTGTTTAATTTTCTTGATTTTAATTGCAAATTTTGTATATCCAATAGATATAAAAAACTAAATTACATGTGGAGGATTGTGCTCATACGAATTACATACATAAAATTTGTACTCCAAATAACTTCAAAAGTTCAAACCTCTTGAACACCGAGTTTTATTCACCAAATTTAAACATTCAATACTCACACCTCTTAATTTAACCCTAAATCCTTATATCTTACCATTCTTATCATGGAAAAATATACCTCTCTAGGGTAGAGTTCACGGGCCAAGCTACAGCGGAGGTTAGATACCTCATGACCTGCGTTGGGTTTGTAATGCTGCGTTGGGGTTCATGGCTTTAATGTTTTTCATGTTTTCCTCCTCGTTTTTGGTGAATGCAATGAACCAAGTTCACTTCTTCATACAGAGCAGATGTGTGATAGACCGGTCAGGGGCAAAGCGCAGCGCTAACACAAACCAGAGGTTGGATTGATCATGACAGTATCCTGTAACAGCCAGAGCTTAGGGCTAACGAGCAGGGTAAATTGCTTATCTGCCCCTCTTTTCCTTCGAGAGGTATAACGTTCCTTGCATTTGTTCTTCCAGAAAATTTTCTTTAGTTTTGGATAGTCGCTCACCTCCACATACCTGCAAGCAAAAGAATAATTAAGCAACTTTAGTTTGTATCGAAAAAGTAATACAGTGATCAAATCTTGAATAGAAAACTTACAACAAAAACTAGAGTCTCTAAGGAATGCTATGTTGTTCATTTTTGGATCGAAGTTGTGTTGTTCACTTTTTGATCTGTTTGATTGCTCAAGTTAACTATTTAATTTTAGAAACAGTTAATTATTAATTGGATCAATCTTATAACATTCTATTTGTTAATGCAAATTGGTATATAATCTCAGGTAAGAGAGTTGAATAAATTTCATATAGAATTAATCATGAAATTTTGCACATGTAGTATTGATAATCATATAATTGTAACAAATATTATTTATAGATTAAGAATCTAATTGTAAATTAAAAGATATATAAATGTTTAACTATATATAATACTTTTTATAGTTAATAATAATAATAATTAAAAAAAAACTATAATATGAATAATTTTTATAATATTTAATTTTAGAAATCTAAAATATATAATGAAGTAAGTGTATTCATCATTATAGTGGATTAATGTTTATAGAAATTTATTAATCATTTGATTTATATGATTACACTTTTTTTAATATTAAAATGTTAATAAAAATATGCAAATATTAACTTAAAAAATAGAAAAATATATTATTTTATAAAATAGTGATGTTATAAAATTTATTATAGATTTAAAAATATAGCATTGAAAAGACTATGAAAAAACTTAATACATTTAAAAAAGATTATTAAACTAATTAAATTAATTTTTAATTTTTATTTCTTATAATAATTAATTTAAATAAAATATTTAAATTTATTTAAAATAATCAATTTTATTAAATTAGGAATAAATTTTGAATAGTATTGATGAGTAGGAAAATTCGCTAAAAAAAATAATTGTTGTGTACCAAGAAATTCGACTATCTACATAAAGCTTATACTACCTAAGCACCTAAGGATTGATTATAGTGTTAGATGTCAAAATTAACCTCCTTCCAAAAAAACCACAAACAAAATAATGAATTTCCACTACAAAGTTTAACAATTCCTATGACATTCTAGATTGAAAATAAAATTATGTACATCATATGAGAATGATGTAAAATGAGAAGTATTGTATTTGTAAATATCATCTATATGTTAAATTAGCTTTTAACTTCAAAATATTTCTCAAAACACTCTGTTTCAACCTTTAAATATAAAATAACATTGAAAATAAATCATAAATTAGCTTTTAACTTCAAAATATTTCTCAAAACACTTTGTTTCAACCTTTAAATATAAAATAACATTAAAAATAAATCAATTATATATAGTATTTACCAATATGAGTTTTTTAATTCCTGCAAGATAAGAAATTAAGATGAGACATTTTGCCACTCTATTGGCTTCCTGCATCTGACCTAATACCGAGTGACTCAACAGCATACTTTGATTTGACTGTCAACAATGGTTGTACTTTACAAGAAATAGTGAAAATAGTGTATGTCATCAGCGTTGTGCATAATGACGAACTAACATTACCGCAGCAGGTTGTAAGAATAGCAATCCCATTCCAATATATGGTTTCTTTTGTTGGGTGTGGTTATGGTCAATTGGCAAAATCAATACACGCCATCACATCAAATGTAGAATTAAATTTGTGTAAGGAAGTTGAGAAGCATTATAAGTGGTTCACTATAATTTTGATTAGTATTGATGAGTTGGAAAATTCACTATAAAAAATAATTGTTGTGTACCAAGAAATTCGACTATCTACATAAAGCTTATACTACCTAAGCACCTAAGGATTGATTATCGTGTTAGATGTCAAAATTAACCTCCTTCCAAAAAAACCACAAACAAAATATAATGAATTTCCACTACAAAGTTTAACAATTCCTATGACATTCTAGATTGAAAATAAAATTATGTACATCATATGAGAATGATGTAAAATGAGAAGTATTATATTTGTAAATATCATTTATATGTTAAATTAGCTTTTAACTTCAAAATAATTCTCAAAACACTTTGTTTCAACCTTTAAATATAAAATAACATTCAAAATAAATCAATTATATATAGTATTCACCAATATGAGATAAGAAATTAAGATGAGACATTTTGCCACTCTATTGGCTTCCTGCATCTGACCTAATACCGAGTGACTCAACAGCATACTTTGATTTGACTGTGAACAATGGTTGTACTTTACAAGAAATAGTGAAAATAGTGTATGTCATCAGCGTTGTGCATAATGACGAACTAACATTACCGCAGCAGGTGGTCAGAATAGCAATCCCATTCCAATATATGGTTTCTTTTGTTGGGTGTGGTTATGGTCAATTGTCAAAATCAATACACGCCATCACATCAAATGTCGAATTAAATTTGTGTAAGGAAGTGTAGAAGCATTATAAGTGGTTCAACTCTCAGCGAACAAGTGACCAAAAGACCGAGGTGATATTTGAGGGTTTAGTGGTTCCACCATTTGTTTCTCTGCCTCCATAATTCCTAGCAATTCCCACTGTGCACGTTGTACAACCATGGCAAAAACGTTTGGATTCACGTGCCACAGACGAAACGAGTCACGATGTGATTACTTCGACCTAGTGGGTGGCGAAAGCATTGATTACAAGTTTAACTAAAAAGGAAAAATTAAAAGAAGCATGGTTTGACGTTTTCCCTACGATTGTGCTCTCATGTAATTGGTAGAGAAGTAGAGGTGTTGTTCCTGTAAGGGTGGGAAATTCAAATCAATCTTGGTTGTAGTAAAATTTGACGTTTAACACAACTATTGTATGTATCATATATTTTGAAGAAGTTTCAAGAACAAAGTTAAATTTCCGTTGCAAGAGTTTTAACTATTTTGTAATTACAATTTATTTCCTAAATTTCTTTTCTGATTTCATGTTTGATTAAAATTACATGTCTATTCAACAGCTTTCCGCAGTGATTTAAGTTTTCAAGAGCAGATAAAAGGAAGAATTTTGCCCCGTTTGAAACATACGTGTCTAAATGACTATACTAGAAAATTTCCAGGTTTTTAAAAGTTCTGAATGTAGATTTAGAAAAGAAAAAAAAAAACAAGCATATACGTTTAGTATGAAAAAGTCACTCGCTGAAAACAACATTTTATAGCAGGGTTTTTATGTTCGCTTTTTAATTCAAAGGGTTGAGTACCCATTCAAATTTTACTATTACTCTCAAATAGATGTGAAAAAAAAAAATATTGAGATGATTAAAGATATGCTCAAAATGTATGTAATGGATATTAAATTTTCATTAAATTGTTTACACTTGGAATAATTTGTTTTTAATGGTGAACATTAAGTATTATTAAAAATGATTTTTTTTGGAAAGTGATGTTTAAGCCCAATATGCTTAAATACATGAAATAATAATTAATAAAAATTATTATATAGGATGGGAAAATTTTATGCAATCAAAGCTAGAAGGGTGAATATGTATTTTTGAAAGTGATGCCAAAGAGAAGCTTTCTAAAATTGGGAAGTGTAGTAAGTTGACAAGCATATTTTATAGGCCATTTGAGATACTTGACATAATTGTCTTAATTGCATATAAGCTTGCATAGTCTATATCTATGCATATGCATAATGCATTTTATATTTCATTATTGAAAAAGTATATACATGACTTTACCTACATTATTAATTAAGATATGAGCTAAGTGGATATGAAATGGAAATTTCATGTAGATATCTTTTCCATAGTAGACTGAAAAAACAAAGCACTTTTGATTCGAATTTATGCAGGAACACAACAGAATAAACATATAACCATAAATACAGAGATGCAACGGAAATAACACTTCATTTCATTAATATCAAAGAACTGAAATTTGCTTACAGACAGAAATGAAATAAAACTAGCTAGGGCACTGGTAGCTATCTCTGAGAAGAGATGTGGCGGCTACAGGCCTCTGAACTGAGTCACAATGAGGCTCGAGGGCCTATTTATTATTTAGAAACAATGAGAAATCCTAAACAGCCAAAACCCTAACCCTAGGAGATGAAGCGCCAAAACTATGGGCCCCGTTTGGGTAAATTGGTGTTTCAACTTCCCAGGGGTGTAACTTTGGCATACGATCTCCGTTTGACGCGTACCATACCTCGTTAGAAATATCTATCCGAGGACTACAAATTTTGAATGAGAAATATTGGTCCATAGACCCATGTTGCTCTCCGTTTTCCCAAAAAATGTCGTTTAGGGCCTCTAAATGGCTCCGAAAGTTCAGGACCCGAAAAACTGCTAAAAATAGTAAGTTGTGCCGAAACTGAAAAACTAAAAGAGACAATGGTGGGGCCCCAAGAGGAATAGGTGGGTGACCACCAATATCCATCTGGATCAACTTTTGAACAAAACTACAGACTTAATAGATGCTTAGCATTGTTGTTAGAACCTTGAATATGTTGTTAATAATAAAATTATGATAGAAATAAATGATAAAAATTCATATACAAAACAACATTGTAATAGATATATTATTATCATATGGCTTAAATATAGCCATGCCTTGACATAAAAGTAGTTGAGCTGATTAGCATTCTAGTCTAGTGAATTAAGCCCTCCACTTAACTCGACCGTTTAACTTCCTAACCAACCTCCTTTACATTACATAAATGAAAAATTCTTGGACGATTCAAATGAAAAAAGCTCTTTTCTATATATAGGAGTCCATGTGGTCACAATATAATCCTAGCTGACCTAATACTAATAATGTAAGGGAAAAACAATAACAATAGTGGGGTTTTATGGGGCACAATAATAACAATATGGGGACTACATGGATACAATAACAATAAGGGGGCTAGACTAAAAACAATAAGGGACTACACTAGTAATATTGGGACCTAACATGCCCCTGTCCTTAAAAAAAGTGTTGTCCTCGGCACTTGAGTAGCTCTGGATGCTTCTATATAAAATTATCAGCCTCCCAGGTGGAATCTTCAGTGGGTAAGTTCTTCCACATGACAAAATACTTTGAAATTGATCGATTCCATAGTTACCGAGTTCTTGTTTCCATGACTACTTTAGGTTCCAATATGATTTTTCCTTCCTCATCATGTTATAGCAATATTATTTGAACTAGAAGTTTGAGATGTATAACCTTGTTTAAGCATGAAACATGGAAAACTGCGTGCACTTGAGAAGAAGCAGAAAGCTCTAATTTTTATGCCATATTACCAATATTTTGCAACACCATGTAAGGACCATAGTACTTTGGAGATAATTTATTATCCTTCTTATCTTGCTTGAGGGACATTTGTTTGTATGGTTGTAGTTGTAAAAATACCCAGACTCCTACATTAAAACTTCTCTTGCTGCGATGTTGATCTGCCTATTGTTTCATTCGATTTTGTGCCAAATTTAGGTTATCCTTTAAGAGTTGGAGAACTTGTTGTTGATGCTTGATGTGATTTTTCACTACTTTAACCTTATAATTTTATCTTAAAGATGATGTGATGGATGACAGATGATATCTATGAAGTGCCATAAATGGGGTCATTTTTGCTATAGTATGGAATGAAGTGTTATACCACCATTCAACCAGAGGTAACCACTTGACCCATTGTGTTTGTTTATCGGATACAATATAATGAGGATATCCTTCCAAAAATTCTTCACTATCTTAGTTTACCTATCGGATTGAGGATGATAAGATGAGCTATGGTCTAGTTGAGTACCCAAACAAGAAAATAATTTCGTCCAAAATTTTCTAGTGAAAATGGGATCTCTTTTGCTTACAATAATTTTTGGGTTTCCATGTAGCTTTTGAATTATTTCCATAAATGAAATAGCAAATTTACATACTTAAAATGGATGAGATAGTGCACAAAGGTGTGAATACCTAGTAAGTCTATCAACTACCACCATGATGACACTCTTTCCTTCAGACTTAGGTAAACGTGTGCTAAAATCCATTGAAATCTAGTCCCAATGTTGACTTGGAATGGGTAAAGGTTGTAGCATACCCAAGGTCTTAATTGTATCAACTTTATTTTGTTGTCAAACCAAATATTTTACAACAAATTTTTGAATATTAGATTTAAGTCCATACAAAAAAAAATCTTTCTTCACTTGTAGTAAGTTTTCAAAAATCCTGAGTGTCCTCCTACAGGAAAGGTGGGGAATTACAAAAGAATATTTTGTTTTAGTTGGGAGTTCTTACAAATATATAAGCGATCTTTGTACCATAAGTATTTTCAGACTAAATGAATTAGATGTACTGGGATCTTGTTGCAACCTTTTATTAAGTGTCCACACTTATTCACCATTATTCCATTTGTCCCTTGCTTTGGTTATCCAATCTAGTTGGATAATATAAATGGCACAAAGAAATGATTCCACCTCCTCATCCTTTCCTGAGAGTGTGTTTGCAACAACATTTAACTTTCGTTTTTTGTAGATGATTTCAAAGTCATAACCCAACACCTATGTGACCCATTTTTTCTTCTCTTCTAAAGGTAGTCTTTGTTCGAAAAGTATTAAAGACTGTCATGATCAATTTTTAGCTTGAAGTGTCTTCCCATTAGGTAAGGTCACCATTTCTTTAGTGCATGTAGTATTGCCAACATTTCCATGTCATAAATATCTTTCTGTAAATACTTTCATTTGATTGGATGACTTTCAAAAGAAATGGGTCTTCCTTCTTGCATTAAAACAACACCAATTCCATTTCCTGATGCATCACATTCCACAATAAATGTTTTTGTGATGTCTATCATAGCTAAGACCAGTGCTAGGCACATTGCCTCTTTAAGATGTTGAAAGGCCTTAGTTGCTTCAAGAGTCCATGAAAATGCATATTTCTTCAATAATGTTGTTAGAGGTGATTCTATTCTCCCATAATTCTTAACAAACTTGCGTTAGTACCTTGTTAACCCTAGATGTTGTGAAACCAGCTCCAAACAGAGATGAAAAGAGATATCAACGACTTAGAAATAAGCCACTTCGAGGGGGCAACCTCCAATACATTACATGAATGAAAAATTCTTGGATGATTCAAATTACAAAACCTTCTTTCTATATATAGGAGTCCATGGGGCCACAATGTAATCCTATCCGACCTAGCAATAATAATTTAAGAGCATAATAATAACAATATGGGGGTTACAAGGGTACAATAATAACAATAAGGGGGTTACAATAACAACAATAAGGGACTATACTAGTAATATAGGGACCTAACATGCCCCTCTCCTTCAAAAAAGTGTTGTCCTCAATGCTCGAGTAGCAATGGGTGCTTATGTATAAAATTCTCATCCTCCCATGTAGAATCTTTAGTGGGTAAGTACTTCCACTTGATGAGATATTCTGAAATTGATTGATTCTGTAGCCATCGAGTTCTTGTTTCCGTGACCACTTCAGGTTCCAATATGATTTTTCCTTCCTCATCAAGTTCTGGCAATATCATTTGAACTGGAATATTTTCACCTATAACCTTATTTAAGCATGAAACATGGAAAATTGGATGCACTCGTGAAGAAGAAGGAAGCTCCAATTTGTATTCCATAGTACCAATCTCTTGCAACACCTTGTAAGGACCATAGTACTTTGGCAATAATTTATTATCCTTCTTAGATTTCTTGAGGGAAATTTGTTTGTATGGTTAAAGTCGTAAAAATACCCACTAGCCTACATCAAAACATCTCTTTTTGCGATGTTGATTTGCCTATTGTTTCATTCGATTTTGTGCTAAATTCAGGTTGTCCTTTAAGAGTTGGAGAAATTCTTGTTGATGCTCGATGTGATATTCCACTGCTTGAACCTTCGAATTTTCTCTTAAAGATGATGTGATGGATGGTAGATGATATCCATAAAGTGCCATCAATGGGGTCATTTTTGCTGTAGTATGGAAGGAAGTGTTATACCAGCATTCAGCGAGAGGTAACCACTTGACCCATTGTGTTTGTTTATCAGATACAAAACAAAAAATATATCCTTCCAAACATTTATTTACTATCTCAGTTTGACCATCGGATTGAGGAAGATATGATGAGCTATGAGCTAATTGAGTACCCAAACAAGAAAATAACTCCATCCAAAAATTTCCAGTAAAAATGGGATATTTGTGGCTCACAATAACCCTTGGGTTTCCATGTAGCTTTTGAATTGTGTCCATAAATGTAGTAGCAACTGTACTTTCTTTAAATGGATGAGATAATGCACAAAAGTGTGCATACTTGGTAAGTCTATCAACTACCACCATGATGACACTCTTTCCTTCGGACTTAGGTAAACCCGTGATAAAATCCATTGAAATCTCCTCCCAACGTTGACTTGGAATGGATAAAGGTTGTAGAAGTCCCGGGGTCTTAATTGTCTCAACTTTATTCTGCTGGCAAACCAAACATTCCGCCAAAAAATTTTGAATATCAGATTTAAGGCCATCCCAAAAAAATTCTTTCTTCACCCTGTGGTAAGTTTTTAAAAATCCTGAGTGTCCTCCTAAAGGTGAAGTGTGCAATTCCAGAAGAATATTTTGTTTTAGTTGGGAATTCTTACAAAGATATAAGCGATCTTTGTACCATAAGGAATCATTTTTCCAACTAAATGTATCAGATGTACTAGGATCTTGCCACAACTTTTGAATGAGTGTCCATACATCTTTGTCCTTCTTCCATTCATCTCTTGCTTCGGTTATCCAATCTGGTTGGATAATAGAAATGGTACAAAGCAATGCTTCCACCTCTTCATTCTTTCTTGAGAGTGCATATGCAACAAAATTAAGCTTTCCTTTTTTGTAGATTATTTCAAAGTCATAACCCAACATCTTTGTGACCCATTTTTGCTGCTCTTCTGAAGATAGTCTTTGTTCCAAAAGGTGTTTAAGACTATCATGATCAGTTTTTACCTTGAAGTGTCTTCCCATTAGGTAAGTTCGCCATTTCTTCAGTGCATGCAGTATTGCTAACATTTCCTTCTCATAAATAGGTTTCTATAAATACTTTCCTTTGATTGGACGACTTTCAAAAGCAATGGGTCTTCCTTCTTGCAATAAAACAACACCAATTCCATTTCCTGAGGCATCACATTCCACAATAAAGGTTTTTGTGAAGTCTGGCGTAGCTAAGACCGGTGCTAGGCACATTGCCTCTTTAAGATGTTCAAAGGTCTTAGTTGCTTCAGGAGTCCATGAAAATGCATCTTTCTTCAATAATGTTGTTAGAGGTGCTGCTATTCTCCCATAATTCTTAACAAACTTGCGATAATACCCTGTTAACCCGAGAAATCCTCGCAACTGCTTTATGGTTGTGGGGACTTTCCATTCCTTAATCGCTTTAATTTTGTTAGGGTCTACTTTAACACCCTCGTGAGATACAATATGACCCAGATATTCCACCTCTTGTACTCCAAAGAAGCATTTGGATGTTTTTGCATATAATTGTTTCTCCTGCAATAGTTTGAGCACCCTGTCAACATGTTCAACATGATCCTTCCAAGACCTGCTATAGATTAGTATATCATCAAAAAATACCACCACAAATTTTCTAAGGAAGGGTTTGAAAATGGAATTCATCAACCCTTGAAATGTAGAAGGTGCATTGGTAAGGTCAAAAGGCATGACAAAAAATTCATAATGACCCTCATGAGTTCGAAATGCTGTTTTTGGAATATCTTCAGTCTTCATTCTAATTTGATGATATCCTGAACGAAGATCCAACTTGGTAAAATAAATTGCTCCATGTAATTCATCCAATAATTCATCAATCACAGAAATGGGAAATTTATCTTTAATGGTGAGCTTATTGAGCTCCCTATAATCCAGACACATTCGCCATGATCCATCCTTCTTGTGTACCAATACTACTGGAGCAGAGAAAGAACTTTGACTAGGTTGAATTATACCCGCCTCTAACATTTTTGTAATCATACATTCAATTTTGCTCTTTTGGAAGTAAGGATATCTATAAGGCCTGATGTTTGGAGGAACATTTTCTGGAATCAAATGAATAGCATGATCATGATCACGAATAGGTGGGAGTCCTTTGGGAGTTTCAAACACCTTGGAATGATTGTCCAAGACTTGTTGGAGATCTGCAGGAATAGATGATTTTGATGTTGAAACTTCTAGTGAGCATAATTGTGCAATTACGCCTCGTTGTTCTTTCTTTAGAAGCTTTGTCATGACATTAGAGCTTATTATCCTTCCTGGCTTCCCTTCAATACCCCGTAATTCGACTTCCTTTCCTTCTGAAAAAAATTTCAAGAAAAGTTCTTGAAAATTAAAAGCTACGGTCCCCAAAGATTGTAACCATTGTACTCCTAGTACAACATCAGCACCTCCCATAGGAATGGAAAGCATTGGACTAGTCAACACATATTCCCCCATGGTTAGCTTGATATTATTGCATTTTCCAGAGCAATTTATAGTTCCTCCATTTGCAACCATCACTTGACATTCTGGTGCTGGGTATAGGAAACAATTTAATTCCTTGGCTACCTTACAATGAATAAAATTATGGGTGCTACCTGAATCAATCAACACTATTACCTTTTTCTTCTTAATATGTCCTTCTATCTTGAGAGTTTGAGGAGTGGTAATTCCTGCCAGTGCATTACACGATATGGCCGGATTCATTTCTTCCTCTTCTAGGGCTGGTTCCTGGTGTATATCCTCTTCTTGTTCATTTCTTCTTCCTCTTCACAATCTATGTAAAATAATTTCTTCTCAGCACACTTATGACCTTTAGTGTATTTGTTATCACAACTGTAGCAAAGCCCTTTTTCTCTTTTTTCTTCCAATTGTTGTGGTGTCAACCTTGTATGTTGTTGAAATCTAGGAGTAGCAACACTTCCCTCTTTATAAAAGTGAGTGGTAGGCTTCCTTGTCGCCATAATTTTACATTCAATTTTTCTTGCGAACCTGAATGCCTTCTCCAATGAATCAGGTTCCAAAACGTGAACTTCATGTTGGATTTTATCCTTTAAAGTACCTATGAAGAGATCAATCCTATGTTCCTCTGGAATATCAATTACCCTTATATTCAATTTTTGGAAGTCCTCAATGTGCTTCCCCACTAAACCCTTTTTTTTGATATTTATGAATTGGCTAAAGAAGGTGTTGCTCTTTGTATCCGCATAATGTGATATCATTTCCTCCGTAAAAATTGACCAAGTGACAATTTTTTTACGGGAGCGAAGCCATCGATGCCATACAAATGTATTTTGTTTTAAATGTAAAGTTGCAATGCGTACCTTTTGTGTGTTTTGCACATTATGGAGATCAAAATATTGCTACATCTATACTATCCATGTTATAGGATCCTTTCCATAAAACTTCCTCATATCCATTTTTGGAATACGGTGGTTCTTCCCGCCAACATTAGATTTTATGAAATCATGATTAAAATTTATCTTATTCTCATCATGAGTTTCCTCTACTATATTTTCACCATTAGGAAAAAATTCTTGTATCAACTTTGTCAAACCTTCCATGTCTGCTTTTAGATCATTCTTCATGTTTTCCATTTTCTCATCGATCTTAGCTTCCATGTCATCCATCTTAGATTCCATGTCAGCTTACATGCCATCTATCTTAGATTCCATGTCAGCTTACATGCCATCTATCTTAGATTCCATGTCAGCTTACATGCCATCTATCTTAGATTCCATGCCATTCTTCAAACCATCCATCTTAGATTCCACGCCTTTCTTCAAACCATCCATCTTAGTTTCCATGCCTTTCTTAAAAATTTCGATGTCATTTTTTGTTGCTCTTTGTGAGAGCGAAATTTGTTGCACTTGCTCTTGTAATTTTGATATGTCATGCTTCCATTCTTCATTTTCATGAGTCATAGTACAGACTTTTAAAGGCTTAATGGGTGTTGAATTCTTTTTAGGGGCCATTTTAGAATCCAATATTGATATATGTTCTACAATATTCCCTTGGAATCAATTCAAATTGATTTTTCAAACAAGACCAATGCAATTCGGGAAAAAAAATAACACACATTTTACTTTCTTTTGAGGAGCTCTGTATTCAAATTGAATTATCCATATAATTGTGGATCCTCAATATCTGAAATTTGGCCTTGTAGTAGCCCTCTGAAGCTTCTTTCAGATTTTACAGGTTTGACCTGATTTGGATTCTTCAAGGAAAAGATATGTCCAATCTCCCACAATGACCCAATTATGGACTAGTTCAATAGAGAAAACTTGTACGACTTGCCACATCTTCCTGTTTTCTCCTTTGGATCTGAAATTTATAGGTAGGAAACTACAATCTATGTACTTGCAGCCACTTTTTACAGCATTCCAATCCGATGCTCAGAGAGAGCGTTATGAATATTTTCCCACGATAACCTCTTTGAGATGAAATTCGGGAGCCTGAAAAATACCTAACTTATACAGATCATATCTCCGAATATATTTCTAACCAAGTTATAAAATTTTGCAAAAATGTTCATAAGAATTTAGGCTTTTCCATCCAAAAATTTTAGCCTCTAAATCTTCGTATAAAAAATTTTATAGAGAAAATTCCGCAATGACCTATTTAGGTTAAATTCAGGAGCTTGCAAAAAGCCCTGACTTCCACAGATCATATCTCTGAAAATATTTTGAACCAAGCTCTAAAATTGTGATGATGTTCCTCAGGAATTTGGCTTCACACTCTACAAATTTCAGCTTTTGAACCTTCGTAGAAAAAACGTTATAGCGAAAATTCCACGATGACTAGTTTGGAGCAGCGAAAACCCTAGAATCCAAAGCTCTAATACCAAATGTTGTGAAACTAGCTCCAAAAAGAGAATAAAAGAGATATCAACGCCATATAAATAAGCCACTTCGAGGGGGAAACGTCCAATACATTACATGAATGAAAAATTCTTGGATGATTGAAATTACAAAACCTTCTTTTTATATATAGGAGTTCATGGGCCCACAATGTAATCCTAGCTGACCTAACAATAATAATTTAAGGGCACAATAATAACAATATGGGGGTTACAAGGGTACAATAATAACAATAAGGGGGTTACACTAACAATAATAAGGGACTATACTAGTAATATAGGGACCTAACACCAGATATCCTCACAACTTATTTATGTTTGTGGGGAATTTCCATTCCTTAATGGGTTTAAATTTTTTAGGGTCTCCCTTAACACCCTCCTGAGATACAATATGACCCAGATATTCCACCTCTTGTACTCCAAAGAAGCATTTGGAGGTTTTTTCATATAATTGTTTCTCCTCCAATAGTTTTAGCACCTTGTCAACATGTTGAACATGATTCGTCCAAGACCTATTGTATATTAGTATATCATCAAAAAATACTAACACAAATTTTCTAAGGAAGGGTTTAAAAATGGAATTCATCAACCCTTGAAATGTATAAGGTGCATTGGTAAGGTCAAAAGGCATGAAAAAAAATTCATAATGACCCTCATGATTTCAAAAAGCTGTTTTTGGAATATCTTTAGTCTTCATTCGAATTTGATGATATCCTAAACGAAGATCCAACTTGGTAAAATAAATTGCTCAACGAAATTCATCCAATAATTCATCAATCATAGGAATAGGAAGTGTATCTTTAATAGTGAGCTTATTGAGCTCCCTATAAGCTGACCACATGCACCATGATCCATCCTTCTTGTGCACCAATACTACTGGAGTAGAGAAAGAACTTTGAATAGGTTGAATTATACCAACCTCTTACATTTCTGCAGTCATGCATTCAATTTGGATCTTTTAGACATAAGGATATTTATAAGGCCTGATGTTAGGAGGAACACTTCTTGGAATCAAATGAATAGCATGATAATGATCATGAATACATGGGAGTCCTTTGGGAGTTTCAAATACCTTGGAATGATTGTCCAAGACTTTTTATACATATCGAGAAATAGATGATTTTGATGTTGGAACTTCTAGTGAGAATAATTGTGCAATTACACCTTGTTGTTATTTATTCAGAAGCTTTGTCATGAATTTAGATCTTATTATCTTTCTTGGCTTCCCCGCGATACCCCGTAATTCAACTTCCTTTCCTTCCAAATTTTTTTTCAAGAAAATTTCTTGAAAATTAAAAGCTATTGTCCCCAAATATTGTAACCATTGTACTCCTAGTACAACATCAACACCTCCCATTGGAATGGAAAGCATTGGACTTGTAAATACATATTCCCCCATGGTTAGCTTGATATAATGGAATTTTCCATAGAAATTTACTGTCACTCCATTTGCAACCATCACTTGACACTCTGGTGTTGGGTATAAGAAGAAATTCAATTCCTTGGCTACCTTACAATGAATAAAATTATGGGTACTACTTGAATCAGTCAACACTATTACATTTTTATTCTTCATATGTCCTTCTATCTTGAGAGTTTGAGGAGTGTTAATTCCTGCCAATCCATTATAGGATATGGTCGGACTCATTTCTTCTTTCTCTAGGGTTTTTTCTTGGTGTATATCCTCTTATTTTGAAGTTTATTGTTCATTTTATTCCTCCTCTTCACAATCTATGTAAAAAAATTTCTTCTAATCACACTTATGAAATTTAGTGTATTTTCTATCACAACTGTAGCAAATAACTTTTGCTCTTTTTTCTTCCAAGTGTTTTGGTGTCAACCTTGTAGGTTGTGGAAGTCTAGGAGTAGCAACACTTCCATATTTATATATGTGAGTGGTAGGCTTCCTTGTCGCCATAATTTTACTTTCAAATTTTCTTGCCAACTTGAATGCCTTCTCTTATGAATCAGGTTTCCAAAGGCAAAACTCATGTTGGATGTTATCCTTTTGAAGTCCCCATGAAGACATTAATCTTGTGTTCCTTTGGAATATCATTTACTCTTATATTCAATTTTTGGAAGTCCTCAATGTGCTCCACCATTGAACCCTTTTGTTTGAGATTTATCAATTGGATAAAGAAGGCGTTTCTCTTTGTATCCTCACAATGTGCTATCATTTCCTCCATAAAAATTGACCAAATGACATTTTTTTAAGAGGGAAAATCCATCATTACCATACAAGTGTAAAGTTGCAATGTGTACCTTTTGTGTGTTTTACACACTATGGAGATAAAAAATTGCTCCATCTGTAGTATTCATGTTACGGGATCCTTGTCATCAAACTTCCTCATATCGATCTTTGAAATATGGTGGGTCTTCAATCAAACATTAGAGTTTATGAAATCATGATTAACATTTATTTTGTTCTCATCATGAGTTTCATCTACTACCTTTTCGCCATTTGGAATAATTTCTTGTATCAACTTTGTCAAACCTTCCTTGAAACCTTCCATGTCTTCTTTTAGATCATTCTTCATGTCTTCCATGTTGTCTTTCATTTTTTAATCTATTCTAGCTTCCATGGTCATCCATCTTAGCTTCCATGCCATCCATATTAGCTTCCATGGCATCCATATTAGCTTCCTTTCCTTTCTTCAAACCATCCATATTAGCTTCCACGCCTTTATTGAAACCATCCATCTTAGCTTCCATGCCTTTCTTAAAAAATTCCATTTCAATTTTTTTTGGTCTTTGCGAGAGCGAAATTTGGTGCACTTGGTCTTGTAATTTTGATATATCATGTTGCACTTCTTCCTCTTCTTGACTCATAGTAAAGCTTTCGGAGGGCTTAATGGGTGTTGAATTATTTTTAGGGGCCATTTTATAACCCAATATTGATATCTTTGCTTCAATATACCCTTGGAATCACTTAAAATGAATTTTCAAACAATACTTGTGTAATTTGAAAACAAAATACATGCATTTTTCTTGATTTTGAGGAGCTCGATATTGAAACTGATGTATCTCTTGAATTTCAGATCCCCAAGATTTTACCTTAAGTCCTTTAGTGGCCCTCTGAATCTTCCATCTAATGCCATATGTTTGACTTGATTTGGATTTTTCAAGGAAAAGTTATGCCTAACCTCCCGAAATGACCTAATTATGGACTAGTTCAATAGAGTGAACTTGTATGGCGTGGCACGTGTCACTGTTTCCTGCTTCAGATCTGAAATTGATACACAATAAACTACAATCTGTGTAATTTTTTCATTTTATAGAATTCAAGTCTGATGCTCAGAGAGAGAGTTATGACGATTTTCCCAAGGTCACCTCTTTTCTATGAAATTTGGGAGCTTGCAAAAACCCTAACTTCCACAGATCCTATCTCCGAAAATATTGTGAACCAACATATGAAATTTTTACACAATGTTCACCAGGATTTCTTCGCAAACGTGTTTTTGTTTTAGATTCTAAACCATCGTAGAAATAAATTTATAGCGATAAGTCCACGATGACTTGTTTGAAGCAGTGAAACCCTAGAATCCAAAGCTATCATAGAAAATGTTATGAAACCAGCTCCAAAAATAAAATAAAAGAGATATCAACGCGTTATAAATCCGCCACTTCAAGGGGGAAACCTCCTTTACATTACATAAATTAACATTTATTAGATGATTCAAATGAAAAAACCTCCTTTCTATAAATGGGAGTCCATGGGGTCACAATATAATCCTAACTAACCTAACAATAATAATGTAAAGGAACAATAATAACAATACTGGGGCTTTATGGGGCATAATAATAACAATATGGGGACTACAGGGGTACAAAAATAATAATAAGGGGGCTACGCTAACAACAATAAGGGCCTACACTAGTAACTTAGGGACCTAACATTCACAATAAACTCACAAAATTCTTCATAAAGGTGAAAATTGGTGAAGTTTTGTTGATGTTATGACTTGAACCACGACTGCTCTACACCCACCTAGTTAACTGGCAAAACACACACATTTACAACGCGAAATCGGTTTGCATTCAATCCTGAAATTACACAAAATTAGGGTAAAATCATAAACGAAACATAATTGAGTCTCATGTAAATTTTATTACAGTCAAGATTCACTTTATATAGTAAGGGTGCGACTATGGCATTATCTGTGTGAAAATCCCATGCTAATTCCCCTTCATTATTAACGCTTAAGAATTTGGACACAGATTCTAGGTTTTGAGGAAGGAGGTTGCATGGGATTTGAATTTTGAAGGAAGATTGAATTGTTTCATGAAATTAATTTATGGTTGAGAGATGTGCCTTAAAAGGACTATTTTTTCAAATTAATTGACAATAAAAGAAGGATACAAGAACAATGCTTGCCTTGGATAAATCTAGAAGGAAGAAAGGAAAAAATTAAATGAATAATGGGTTGCATTATTATTTGGGGGACAAAGAGTTCAACCAATAGGAAGTGGGGAGAAAGGAAGTGTTGAAACACAACATCCCCCACCACCATGCAGGACAAAACCACAATATTCAATAAGGAAGTGGGAGACAACAAGGTCTTTCCATGCAACAAAAAATGGTTAGAACTACGTAATGGGGAGGATCATCATACTCCATTAATAAGGAGACACAAAAATTTTCACGAGAGGCATTCTATGCACTATGAGAGGAAGAGAGAACTCTCATGTGGAGAGGAAGGTGACTTTTGATACAAAGACTTGCATAGAGAAAATAAAGAATGCATGAACATACAACTGAATAAGGATGAGAGAAGAAAACTATGTGATACTATCATAATGCAGGGAGTAGAAATATCTTTCGCCTGAGTATTAGGATGTGGAAGAATAGCTCTCGTGTGATGAAAATATCTCTACATTCCCTGTAAGACAAGAGCGTGGATATAGTTTTCTTTGGAATCCATGGCAACTTGAGTGGAGGCATGTTGTCTTGACTCCTAGTAGAAGCTTTCTTTAGCCCCCTCTACTTGATTTCTTGGTTTCTACAGTGAGATGTGGACTCCCTTGATATTTTTAGGGTGGAAGCGTAGACTTTGGACTCCCTTTTTGTTTTTAGGGTGGAGGTATAGCCTCTAGATTCACTTATTATTTTGAGGGTTGAGGTATAGCCTCTAGATTCCCTTGTTGTTTTGAGGGTCGAGGTATAGTGTCTATATTTCCTTGTTATTTAAGGGTGGATTTATAACCTCTATATTTTCTTATTTTTTTGAGGGTGGAGATACACCCTTTGGATTCCCTTGCTAATTTGAAGGGTGGAGGTGGTAGACCTATGGATTCCCTGTGAGACATTGATTGGATGACGTAGCTCATGGGTGGAGGTGGATGGTCATCTAAAGTCCTTGTTTCAGATAGAAATTTTTTTTTTATTTGTTAACAAGTCATCTTCAAGATCTATAATGTGGCTCGTGGCTGAGTACTGTAAGAAATACTTGGCTACAATGTCTTTAAGGTTAGATGGAGATTTGGAGTCCCAATCTTAGTTATGGTTCTATCTATCAAAGATAAGTGATCACTTAGGAATATGATGTTATAATCTCTTTATACTTGCTTAATTTATTAATTTATCATAGCTTGTAATGCTAAGAAATGAGTCATTTTTGTAAGAATGAATATTTTTTTTAAATAGCGTGGATATGGAGTGGTTTAGATTCTTCTGTTAAATTTTGCATGATCCTGGTATAGATGACTTGTATGCCATGAATGTGTGAATGTTTTAGGTGAATGGTTTAGAACAATGATCTATGTGCCTGAATGTCAAAGAGATGAATGAATCTATTTAATGATCATACTCTGTTAAACGAATGGAAAGTAGGTTTTGTTTCTAAGAAGCCTAGGAAGGCTATATATTTTCCACAGGGTAATGTGTTGGTATAATACCTCTGATATGTTGGGGAAATGAATTCCTATATAATGCCAAGTTATGTGCAATAGATGGGGAAATATTTAGTCCCAAAGGATTGATACATCTATGTTTCTTATGTTTTCGTATAATGAGTATTGTATGCTAGCACATGATTATTAATTTTCTTTAGCCAATAACTAGCGATGTCAACATAGCATGGAAATATAGTGCATATTCCTATAACACACACCCCTACATATTAGAAACAAACTTATTTTTTGTGTTTTTTATGATCATAGAAATGGGCTTAAGGTCTGTGTATGGTGAGAGGATAATATCCATGTTAACTGAAATAGATGTCTAGACTAGAAGCGAGATAGGAATTCCACCCTGAGTTAAATCGGATAAGCTCACGAAGAGATTTTGTATACATATATGTGTGTGTGGCCAGGTCTAGCTTGTATTATATATATATGCAAGATAGGTCATAGTATAACTATATGCTCATAAGAGATGTGGAAGGTTGGTTTGGGTTGAAATGATGCCATGCTTATGAGGGATAGTTCTAAATATTTGCATAAAATAAAATGGGTTTAATTCCATGTATTTTCACAGGGGAGTAACCCTCAAATCCTTCGATAAATCGCATTAAGTTGCATACAAAAATGTGAACTAGAGCCATGGACAAGGGCATATGTGGGAGACATCCTAGCCATCGTATGTTACAAGATGTCAGAGATGTCCATATGTCCTAGAGGTTTGGTACCAAAAATATTTCAATGTGAGGTAAGGAAAATCCTTCGGGGAATATAATTTGGGGAGAACGTGGCAAGGTGGGGTCATTTTTTAAATGTTTCATGCATTCAGGCAGAGGATTCCCAAATCTCCCTATAACATGGAATCTTTGCCTTGCAGGGGTTTTGAAGAGTTTCATGGGTCAAATACCACGTGAGGGACACGATGATGGATGACATAACCCTAGAATTTGGGTCTCATGTTTTCACCTTGAAAACCAAGCCCCAAATATTTATAATGGTGGACATGCAAGAATTCCAGGGATTTAAATCCCGAGGTGACATGGTGAGCGGGGCACATTTGGAGGGGGAAAATGTTGCATGGCAGGGATGGTTTTACCTACAAGTAAAGGGGGAGGGTAATCCTTATTGCATAGTTTGCATTAGCACTTATCCCGAAAGGTAGTCCCTAGAAATATCAACAAGGGTTTGTACTGGAGTTTTTCGGGGTTTTATTCTAGAAGTGTCATGGTCGCCATCGACCACACTTGCATTCAATATATATATATATATATATATATTAGGTTACAGTTAGGGTCCTATAATAATAATATTCATGATTTTGAATTGACTATGATTAGTCTTGTAATATGTACAGACTTTGCTTTCTGAAAATTGTTTTCCCATATTAAAAAATGTAAAGAGGATAAAAGTCCTAAAAATAAAATGAAAGGACTAAAAGAAAAAGATAAAAAAAGAATATAAAAATATGAACCCCACCATAAAAAGAGATAAAAATTAGATCCTGAAAGTGACGCAAATTCAAATGCCACTACTTTTTACTTTACTTTGCAAAATAAGATTGTTTGTAGCTTGTCAAAAATGCCACAATGCATGATAGTCAAACAACTTAATGTTAACTTATTCATGTTTTAAATTTTATGCTGATAGATATAGAATAAATATCTAGCCAAACTATTTAATCTTGGCAGACCATTAGTTGGGTAGAGAATAATAAATGAGCTCAAAAAATTAATCTGATCCATTGGAAGTAATAAGGTTATAATTATATAGTTTTCTTTTAAAAGAAAAATAAAAAGGGTCTGCAAGCTCCAATGCACCCAAATAAAAGAAGAAAAATTGTTAGGGTAGATGATGGGTAGGTAGAAGTAGTTTTCACAAGGCATGGATAGTAGAAATTGGTCATTTCATATTACTAACTTCCTTTCAAACTCATTTCCCTTGAAAAAATATCCCTCCCCTTCATATCAATCTTTTTCCCCTTCACTCATTTTGCCTACCTAAATATCCCTTTCCTTAGTTTAAAACACATTTATCTTTTGGAAAGTAAAAATCCCTTTAATAACTTCCCTTTTTATTTAAAATACCCCAAAACCCCCTTATCCTAAGTGTAAATGGTTAAATTTATATATCGGACCCTATTATGAAAAATTATTCTTGATATTAGTTTTACATTGAAAACTTAGTGCATTTTACATTCCCGCAGTTAATACATTCCCTCACATATTAACATTCCACTGTATATTATTAACCCCGTATATTAATCCCTTGTTTCATTATTAACTCCCGTATATACACCTTTACCCCGTATATATTAACTCTTGCTAATATAAAGTCCCAATCCCAATATATTAAACC
Source organism: Pinus albicaulis (assembly GCA_034641835.2). Classification (NCBI taxonomy): domain Eukaryota; kingdom Viridiplantae; phylum Streptophyta; class Pinopsida; order Pinales; family Pinaceae; genus Pinus; species Pinus albicaulis. Next base: position 1,417,441,976 of record CM076577.1, read on the forward strand.
ATTTCATATGTATTATTAATCCCCACATACATATTCCCTGTTCCATTTACATATCCCATTGCATTGACTTAAAACCCGGGTCTCATGCCTACCAAATCCCTGATGGATTAATCCCATTCGCCCAACCGTCATATCAAGAGCTATCAGATCCTACAACCAATGAGGACTTTCACATCCCTGATCATCCCAAATTTAACACTACCGAGACATTCCGAAATGAGTTGTGTTCACAACCCTACTCCCTACTACATGGCATCCCCTCATTCCATTGCATCCTATAAAATAATACCGCCCACCTGCTTTTCACAATGCGAAAACCATCAAGCCTGTTTTTCACCCTTTATCAATACCACCCTGTCATTTGAATTTGACCCCATGCATTAATTTTTAAACACTAATTGGTTAAAAAGAATAAAGCCACCCTTTGCAAGACTTTTCACCATTTCTATTCTGATTTGCATGAATACAGCTCTGCCAACCTAATTCTGAGCCAAAGAACTGGTTTTGACCTTGTTTTGAGCCCTTTTTACACCATAATTCAACAACCTTGCTACTAAAGGCACTGCAAAACCATTTCAAAGCTCTATAAAGACCATTGAAGCCTCAAAAAGTCTGCACTTCCCCCAAAGAACCTTTCATCAAACTGAAATGCCTTCATTCTCCTGTTATTCCTAAAAATACCAAGGCTTGTGCTTAAGCTAAAAAGAAACCAATAAGTAATTGAATTAGTCTAGGAGTTTCTCAGATCATAAAAGCCATTGATTCTTCCCAAACCCTTATGCAGACTGTAAATAATCTTTCAGAGGTGCTCTTAAAGGCCTGAGCCTATTTCCTAAGGCTAAAAGAGTACCAAGGTATTGTGACAATTAATCCCTTACAACCTCCAGTTGTGGATGTAGAACACACTTCCTTAATAGAAAAAGACTTTAAAATTAGTGACTCTGTCACTGAGTTTAACCTCCTTGAGCTCCAATGCTCGAGCCATGATAAATGAATTGACCAAGCTGATGATGTTTTCCTTTGGGAGTCCCATTCACCCAAGTATATTGTCCCACGGGCCTTCCTGTGTCCAGAGGCAATCAGACTCTGTCAAACTATGTATTTTCCTAATCAAAGAGCTATTGTAACCCCTGGTAATGAAATTTTATTCACCATCACAATTGAATAAATAAACCAAATGTTGCAAATTCAACCTGGGCCTGATGAATTCCCTCTATCTATTGAGACACTTACTCAGTTGTATCTAAATCTAGACTTCCCCAAGAGGTTCCAGATATTCCAAACATTCATTCCCTCATCAGTAGGAACTCCCAAGACTAATCCTCCTTACTCACCTGCTATATTCTCTGAAAGAACCAGGCATATTATTAGCATGCTATCTTTTATTCTGGGTTATTTCATTGATGAGCATGTTGATGCTTCAGTCTTAGGTTTCATATCTATTTTCACCCTTGGTTAGCCTCCAACTACCATATTCAATTTTTCCCAGTACCTATATGATACAATTCATGAACAACTTGTTAAAATTCCCGAAGAAGGTGTCTTCAAGTATTCATTTGTTTTATTCCACATGTTTCTATACTTTCAATCTAAGATATTTATTATCAACCTTCATACACTAGATGTTGAAGGTAATCCTCAGTCAATAATCTTTTGGACTCCATTAATCAGGAAATAATCCATAGAGTCCACATACAAATAATTCATTAACTCATTCATCCATCCAATAGTCAACATGCTGAACAACAACAGTCAACTAAGAGTCAGTGATGATATAAAAAATTTCCTGCAGTTATCAGAACATAGTAGGACAGGATATTGGTACCTTTATCAGAACCACACAGAGATTAGGGTATATGGATCTAATCTATTTCCATATAAGCTGCCTAAATACCTCCCACTGAGGTTATTTTCACTTGAATATATTAGGCAGATGCTTCACTCTGATGAAGTAAATTTTTTGTCAGCCAAAAATAAGACACAGTTTAAGATAAAGAATCAGATTGTTCCTCCTATTTGCAATAGTGGAAGTGTAGGTCAAAAAGAAGAAAAATATTTGCAGGAATTTAAGTTTAGTCAAAGTTTCCAATGGTATTACGATCTTTTAGGAGTTATTAGAAAAATAAGGATTAAATTTATGTTAACTCGTTATGTACATGAATATAGGCCAGGAATTGAGAAATAATCCAATCAGTATAAATGGTTGGAGAACAATTTGAAAGAGGCAGAGAAGCAAGGTGATACTAGTTCCAGCTTATAGACTCCAACCCCACAAGATAGGAACTCTAAAAGAGTCAGATAAGACAGATAATAGTCAGCTGAAACTACCACTGAAACAAAATTCAAACTGATGTATAGGAAGAAGCCCAAATTAAATCCTGTACCTGAACAAGTGGAAACTATCGAGATCATTGATATAGATACAATCGTAAAAGACAATGTAGCTCTAGCAGTTTCAGAGGAAACTCACCAGCCTTCAACATCTAACACTCATATTATTCAAGAGCAGCATAGTGTTGAAGTGTCTTCATCTAGTAAGCCAACAGATAAAGAGCAGGATATTATGTAGAAGTATAAAGAAATCGAGCTTAGAAGTGAGCCATTAAAGGAAGATATTTATGCCCAATAATGGAAACAACACCAAGTGACCATAGCAAGTTACTTTCAGCATTTGACTACAAGATCAGGAAGATGCAGATGAATTTCATACAGCTAATAGTGAAACATCCTAAGTCATCAGCAGATTATAAAAATAGATCATATGAAGTTAAAACAAAAGATCTTCATCCAATTGAACAAATAGAATTTCACAAGAAAGCTGGTGAAATGTTGTATTCTACCATGAAAAACAAAGACATGAGTGTATAGAAGCTGTAAAATACTCTTGAAAACATTAGAGGTTAGCTAAAGCTAGAAAAAGCATCCTCACGGGTTAAATATAATAGAATTAAATCACTAGAATATTTAGTTATTGAAGTAGGATACGATCCAAAGAATGTAAAAGTTGTAGAAGAACTCATAAAGAAGAAGAATGTAGACATTGATGCATTGAACAAGAAGCTCAAATTTCATCCTACTGAACATCCACAAGCCAAAGAAGTATTATAGGATGCAAGCCAAAAATATGAGATGATGAACCTCATTCTTCAGTTAACTACCCAATTGAAAGAAATGGAAAATGAGATGGATAAGTTAGTGCAGGAGAAAATGGCCAACCAGGAAGCAGTACCTGTCAATGTTATTCCTATAGTCACTACAACAGTTCCAGTAGCTACATCACTTCCTCTTACATCAGCAACTACTTCAGTAACCGAGTCATCTATAGTAGCAACACAACCTAGTGATGAAACAGGAAAATTAGTTAAAGCAATGCAAGAAATGTCCATCCAGACTAATGAAATAAATAGACTTAAAGAATAGTTAAAAATTCTAGAGGATGAGAATAAACTAGTTTAGATCATGCACAAGAATAAAATATAGAAGACAAACAGATTGACAGAGAACTTGCAGAAACTAGAGAAAGAGTTAACATTGAAAGAACCACTTGCATAAACTAAGAAGCAGCTATGGGCCAATATCATTGAATCTGTCAGTGATATTTGGCCATCCATTCAAGTGATTTATGAGCAGAAAGATCTTATCAAAGGAGAAAGTGAATCCATTCATAAAATCAAGGAAGAACTTGGTAAGAAGCCAGAAGAGGCCAATGAAATCATTAAGTTTATTAATTCCAAGAATAAGCAAGAATTAGAGGAAATTGAAATTAGTGACAAGACATAAACAATCCTAGAAAATAGGAAGGTGATTTCTAAGAGAAACTTAATGGTTCAACTGGAAAAAAATGTGAGAACATGGAGCTTTCCATAACCAGATTCATGATGAAGTTTGATATTTTGAGGCAGAAAGGCCTTCCAAATCCTCTGGCTATTAATGACAGATTGATGAAACAAGAATATTATGATAAGAAAATCAGAGAAGTGGGAAAGGAGCAAGCTAACAATTCATCCATACAAGGAATTCCAATGGGGAAAGTACTCTATAAGAGTTTTGAGAACCTCTTTTACCTACAACATGAGGTAAAATATTTATTCATTAACAAGCCCACTTTTCAAAGTACACAGAGGCTGATGAAATATTCAGAAGGATGGTAAAGATCAACTTACCATATGCAGAAGATTGGAAGAAGGTAACTTATTTATTGTGAAAGTGAAAAGGTAAAACATGGCAGTCAAAGTGAAGATAGAGCAGTCAGTTTAAAACTTAAAAATAGAAGTAACAATGAAAGTTAAAACATCAAAAAAGCATGCAATTAAAGAGTATCAGATGGTTAAAGAGTATTAGATGAAAGTCAAATGGTGAAAGTCAAAACGGAGATGAAAAAGAAGAGTGAAATACAGCCAGCGTAAAGGACACTCAACTACCTAAAAGACAACCTTAGTTGAGCAACAGAGAGAGAAAAATCAACAAAAATATCAAACAAAAAACATCAAAATCAATAAAAGCAGGGACAACTTGCATTAGTTATGTAACTATCTCTATTTTCTTGCATGAAGATATTTATTTTTCCTTGAATAATTCCTAAGACAGTCTAGGATATTTTGTATTAGTTTTTGTATAAATACTTCACAATTCAAAGTATTATGGGTGGATTTTGGATTGCTAAACATTTATATAGATGTATTGATCTGAACCATAGGGTTCTTTCTACCATTTTCTAGTTAGCAGACTGGATTGAGGAATAAAGGAATTATATTACAGGATTCATATGTTGGGCCACTTCAGTGAAGTACTCTCAATTGTTATTTTTTATTATCTGAAGTTTTCACATACTTGCCTGTTTTCTAAATCTAATGTATTGTTGGGGAGAATGCGAGAGAGAGGTGGGGGGGGGGGGGGTAGTGTGGGACCACACTAAATATTTTTACTTTTTCATGCTCTAAAACCCATACGCTATTTTACTAAACCAGACTCGCGTATATACGTGGATACCCTTCACAAAACTCGCGTATATACAGAGATCTTATTATGCCATTAATTCTTTACTTAGATCTATGCAAAATTCATTCTTCTGATGATTAGATAACAGTAAGCATGTGCAGTAAGAACAGAATAAACCATCACACATAAGCATCACACAAGAACACCAGGATTTTAGGTGGAAACCCAAGTCGGGAGAAAACCACCGCTGCCGTTGTCTCAGCCTTCAATATTTTATTATAGAGAAAACATCTTACAACTATGTGCTGGCGCAGACTCATACCAGCATGCAGGCACCCACCTGCGCTCGTTTAACAGCCTCTCCTGGAAGGGAGCTATGACCCCCTACTCTCGTTTACCTGCCTCTCCTGGAAGGGAGCTATGACCCCCTGCTCTCATTTACCAGCCTCTCCTGGAAGAGCTACAACCCACGGCCCAGAAGAGAAGGCTACAACCACCAGCACCACCATGGACCACGTTTCATCAATTTTCTATGAATCCAATATCTTCAATAAGAACACAACTTGTGGTACACTTTTCATCATATTTTCGAATGGACCACTCCATACATTTAAGCTCAATCATACATCAGAACTGATACTTATCGATTCAGACAACCCAGAACTGTAGAATACAGATAGCAGTAACACAGCAGAACAGATCAGACATTTCATACTTCAGCAAAACCCTAGTTTTCATATGCGCTTTCCTTTCACTGATCCGACGTATATACACGCCTTCATTCATATAAACCCACGTATACCTCTGCACATACTTCAGACCTGGTTTCACAACCCATACGCGCTTTCGTTTTATCCAACGCGCATATATACGCACTTCCATTGTTGTAAACTCGCGTATAGATCTTCAGACATTATCGAGCAGCATACTTCTTCAGATCAGATATTTTATTAAGAATTTTACCCTTTACGTCAGACAGATTTTCACCTCATCTCAGATCTAATCATTTCATAAACAGATGTAGCAAATACAAATACATTTCAGATCTAGATTCACTTCTTCATCATTTTCTTCATAGGTGCTTCATGCATTCAGATCTATCATTCAACTGTAACCCTTTCCATTCAGATATACTTCAGAGAGAAGTATTCATTCAAGCTCAGACATCTTGCACCCACACTCATGATTTGCACAATGAATTTCTTCTCCTTATATATGTTTACCCTTTTTCAATACCATGAGCCAAAACCACATTACTTCCAATGGTATTCCTGGACGGGATCACATAGACATACCAACACTCAATACAATGGGTCAATACCATGGTAGTAACCCCTGGTTTTACATATTTAGAGCGCATTTGACCATACGCGACTAGGCACGTTATTTCCCGCGTGCATACGCTAATTCTATTAATCAAACCCGCGTATGCCTTGTCACATACACTTTTCATCATTACTCTTGCACATACTGATATTTCTTACTTCTGCAACTTCTGTACTACTTGTAGAACATCAGATTTTCATCATTAATTAGTATATTAAGTCAGTTTCCATCAAGAACAACTTCATCAAGTAGGTTGCCATCATCTTCTTCAAGTGTTGCCATCATCTTCATCAAGTGGGTTGCCATCAAGGACAACACTCTGCATCATATTGCCAACAATCTCCCCCTTTGGACTTGATGGCAACCACGATGGTGTTTGATCACCACAACAGATAGATACATTGATTATAACCATTATACAATAACCATGTTACTCTCCCCTTATTCAAACACCATGTCACTCTCCCCCTTTGACATCAAGGGCAAAGGGCGGATCAAAACCAACACAAGGTTTTTCTCCTCATGTAGAAAGAAGAGCGTTGTAGATCTGATGTGCACTGAAGTTACCATGCTCCCCCTGAGTTCATGCTAAATGTTCAAACATATTTTTCAATGAAGTACATGACTCTATGACCTTCCTATCACCAAGGACTCATACTTACATCAAGGATCCAACCAAGTGGATTTACATATGAGACTCAAATACCCAACCAAGAGGGTTTACATATTTTGACTCAAGTACCCAACCAAGTGGGTTTACACATTTGATCAAGTCCTTACATGACTGAATATTACAATTTTACATCATAGGTCTCAACATGACCTTTTCATCAAATTACAAATATGACTTTTCATGACCAATACCAGTAGGACCTCAAGAGAGAGATCATATTTCAAAACCATCATAATTCCAACAATGTATTATACTCAGCAAGGCTAATGCTCCCCCTGAAAATGTGCATCCAAGCATCCTTTCCATATTACCAAAGCTCTTCCTTAGCTTGTGCAACCTAAACACCTTCAATAGCAAGTCATCAAGGCATCTTTACCCAATATCAGAGAATGCTACAGGAATATGAGAGCTGAAATATCACCAGAGACTCCAAATAGCATCAGAGATACCAAACAACACCACAGCTTGTACTGAAGAAATGTTGACCCAGAAAAATTGTCAGCAACCACACATACGCGGTTTTCTGTGTATGAACTCGCGTATATACGTGACTATGTTTTAGGAAATCTGCGTATCCAATTCCATCTTCTGTATTTTAACCAGATCTGATCCTCTGTGAGGTAGAGACAGTTTTTAGCTTCTTTCTGAGATACTTGAATGCTTCCCTAGAATATATGAGAGCAGATAGATAGGACAATGTAATTGTGTCTTCAAGCGTCATCCAATGGTTGTAGCATAAGCATATTAGTAACCAAGCCTTCAAACTCATTGCAGCATCAACATATTCTTCCCAGGAGGAATTATCATACCAGAACAACTTCTATAATAAACAATACGTGTCAAGCAATCATTCATGTGATCTGATATCACCAAGATCTTCAAGATTTATCATGATCATGATATAACATGTGTAATAATTAAAAGAGGTCTCAACCAGCAACAAACTCTACATGATTTATCCTTATCTCTGAATCACAAGACTTCCATCTTATCCATGTGTGAAAACAAAATATGCTCTTCAACAAAAAGCAATCAAGGCTCATCCATAATCTCATCATAAGAAACCATGTATCATTTCATCATCATTTGGAACTAAGAAATAAACTGATACAGTGCCAATAATACAATCATTAATAGTCAGACTGAGGCTCCCCCTGAACCTATACTCCTGATCTTCAGCTGTCATACAAATTTTCTTATCATAAGTGCATACGCGACTGTCTCCACTGTAACTCACATGTATACGCAGCTTTAGTTCACTGAACCCACGTATGGAAAGTGAAATATAGAAAATTTCACATTCCTTCATCTCCCCCTGAGTTTGTACCACCTGTACCTGTCTTCTGCATATCAGATGCTCTGTCAGAAATAATCATAACCAGAATAACCAAAACAATCATGATAATCATCATACATTGCTCCCCCTATGACAATACATTACTAATCCCTATAATGTATCTCACATCATTCCTGCAGTCATTCATAGAAGTAAGCTTTAGAAGCGGATGACTACAGTAGGGTCATAATTCCCTACGTTTCTGACCGGTCCTCCTTCCTTTTCCAACTTTGCTTGAACTTTCTAATTGGGTGCTGGAAGTTATCCAATTTCTCATATCTATTCATCCTGCATTCTTTTTCAACATGTCCATACTTGTTACAAGCATAACATCTCATGTGACCAGAGAAGTAAGCATAAGGATCATATTGTGTTTCTCTGTTCTTCCTTCTATTGCAATCAGCTGCTTTATGACCATACTTGTTGCATGAAAAACAATATCCCTTGAAGCAACCAGAGTACCTTTCTGAATAGAATTTGTTTGATTGTGACTGAAATGATCTGCTTCTGCAATTTGCTGCAACATGCCCATAATTATGACATTTAAAGCATTCAACATTAGTGAATGATTTCCTTTGAGTATTCATGATTGTTGGTTGACCTTTTGTTTCTTTCAACACTTCAGGTTTTGCTTTGACATCCTTTGAATCTTTAGCACTTCCTTGTGAACTAGATTCTCCTTTAACAGTTTCATGAAAACCAAGACCAAGTTTAATAGCAGGAGATCTTTGATTACTAAGAATATTGTCCAGAATCTTAGTACTATCTTGAAACCTCAAGATTTTATCCTTTTCTTCTAATTTACCTTTGAGAATGTTTACCTCAACTTCCAATTTTTGGCATTGCTTCTTCATGCTTTCTTCGACCCTTTTTCCTTCTTCTACTTGATCATTCAATTTTAAAATTTCTTCCTTCAACCAATTTTCTTGTTCTTCACATGTTTGTAACAACTCTTCATTCTTCTTATTTTATTTTTCCAGATCTTCTTTGAGAGAGATGATTTCTGCTTCAAGTCCTTCCTTTTCAAATGATAGGGGTTCTTCATTCTTCTTATTTGATTTTTCCAGATCCTCTTTGAGAGAGATGATTTCTGCTTCAAGTCTTTCACTTTGATTGGTTGCAACAACATACAAATTTTGATACTTGTCTATCTGTCCATTTAGTATTTCTTTCTGTTCATTCATTCTAGAGATCATATCTTTGTAGACAGATTCTCTCTTATGAAATTGATTCCAATCATTGCTTTCATCATTGACCTTGAGATTTGCTTCTAGACTTATACTGTTACGTTCACTATCTTCACCATTGCTTGCACAAGAAAGTGAATCACAAGAACAACAATCAGTACCTGTTTTATCTTCTCCATTTTCTGCTGCACATGTCTTCTGAGATGTCTTCTTTTGGGTAGCCTTCTTCTTTTGCTTCTTTGCCATAAGCACTTGTAGATCTTGGTCAGAATCTTCTTCTTCCTCATCAGATACTTCATTTGTATAATAAATCTTTCTCTTTTCAAATTGTTTCCCTTTACCATGATTATCTTCATAAGGACATTTAGCATCATAATGACCAACTCTTCCACAAGCAAAACACTTGAAGGGAAGCTTACCTTTGAATCTTCCAGTTCCTAGTTGGAGTCTTCTCACAAAATTTGCTTCTTCTTCTTCTGATATATAATTTGATTCCTTGACATCTTCCTTTTATTTTCCTTTTGCACACGCCTTAAAAGCAGCTTCTTTGATTTGAGAGGGACCTCCTTGTCTCATTTCATAAGCAGTCAGAATACCATGTAGTTGAACAATAGTAAGAGTTTTCAGATCTTGCCTTTCTTCAATAGCTGATACTTTTGACTCAAATTTTGAAGTCAAAGATCTTAAGACTTTTTCCACCAGAGTTGTATCGGTTATGGTTTCACCCAAAATTCTCATACGATTTACAATATCATCTAGACGTAAAAAGAAACTGGCAATACTCTCATCACTATGCATCCTTAAATTTTCATATTCAATTTTGAGAGTTTGGAGTTTTGCACTTTTTACCTTTGTATCTCCTTCATAGCTTAGAATGATTTTGTCCCATATTTCTTTTGCTGAATTTAGCTGCATCACTTTAGCAAATTCTGGTTCAGACATGCTTCCTAACAAAACATTGACTTCTTTGGCATTGACTTCATATTTCTTCCTTTCTGCTGCATCAGTAGGAATACTTGCCGGATACTGATAACCTTCTTCCACGATTGCCCATACTTCTGCACCAAGACTTTGCAGATATGCTTTTGTTCATATCTTCCAGAATAACAGATTACTTCCATTGAATAGAGGTGGCTTTAGAGAGAGTACTCCTTCATGACTTCCCATTGCGACGGATCTCCTTCAAGCGATCAAGCTTCTGCAGAAGGACCTGCTCTGATACCAATTGTTGGGAAAAATACTGAGAGGGGGGGTGAATCAGTATTTAGGACTTATTCATAACTTTTTACTTTTCCACTCTCTAAAACCCATACGCTACTTTACTTAACCAGACTCGCGTATATACGCGGATACCCTTCACAAAACTCGCGTATGTACAGAGATCTTAATATGCAATTAATTCTTTACTTTGATCCTTGCATTTATTCATTCATCAGATGTTTATATAGCAGTAGACATGTGCAGTAATAACAGAATAAATCATCACACATAAGCATCACACATGAACACCAGGATTTTAGGTGGAAACCCAAGTCGGGAGAAAACCACCGCTGCCGTTGTCTCAGCCTTCAATATTTTATTATAAAGAAAACATCTTACAACTATGTGCTGGCGCAGACTCATACCAGCATGCAGGCACCCACCTGCGCTCGTTTACCAGCCTCTCCTGGAAGGGAGCTACGACCCCCTGCTCTCGTTTACCAGCCTCTCCTGGAAGGGAGCTCCGACCCCCTGATCTCGTTTACCAGCCTCACTTGGAAGGGAGCTACAACCCCCTGACTGAAGGCTACAACCCTCAGCACCACCATGGACCACGTTTCATCAATTTTCACACTAGATCCAAAAGCTTTCTTTAGAGCACAACTTGCAGGCCACTTTTCATCATATTTTCAGACTGGACCCACTCCACACATTTAAGCTCAATCATACATCAAAACTGATACTTATCAATTCAGACAACCCAGATCTGTAGAATACATTTTAAACAGATAGCAGTAACATAGCAGAACAGATCAGACATTTCATACTTCATACTTCAGCAAACCCTAGTTTTCATACGCGCTTTCATTTCACTGATCCGGCGTATATACGCGCCTTCATGCATATAAACACGTGTATACCTCTGCACATACTTCAGAACTGATTTCACTACTCATACGCGCTTTCGCTTTATAAAACCCGCGTATATACGCGCTTCCGCTGTAATAAACTAGCGTATAGATATTCAATCATTACCGAGCAACATACTTCTTCAAAGCAGATATTCAGTTCAGATTTAACCCTTCACTTCAGACAGATGTTCGCCTTATCTCAGATCTAAACATTCCATAAACATATCTAGAAGATACAAATACATTTTAGATCTAGATAACCTTCTTCATCATTTTCTTCATAGGTGCATCACAGATTCAGATCTATCATCAAACTGTTACCCTTTCCATTCAGACATACTTCAGAGTGAAGTATTCATTCAAACCCAGACTCATGCACACACCTTGCACAATGATTTTCTTCTCCTTATATAGGTTTACCCTTTTTCAATACCATGAGCCAAAACCACATTACTTCCAATGGTATTCCTAGACGGGATCACATAGACATACCAGCGCTCAATACAATGGGTCAATACCATGGTAGTAACCCCTAGTATTACATATTTAGAGCGCATTTGACCATACACGACTTGGCACGTTATTTCCCGCGTGCATACGCTACTTCTATTAATCAAACCCGCGTATGCCTTGTCACATACACTTTTCATCATTACTCTTGCACATACTGATATTTCTTACTTCTGCAACTTCTGTACTACTTGTAGAACATTAGGTTTTCATCATTAATTAGTATATTAAGTCAGTTTCCATCAAGTACAACTTCATCAAGTAGGTTGCCATCATCTTCATGAAGTGGTTTGCTTTCCATCAAGGACTTTCTTTTCTTGCATCATATTTCCAACATGTATAATAGGAATACTATTTTAGAACTTGTTTAAAAACACTCTGTCTTGAACTGTTATTTAATTTTCATGTTTTCTACTAATATCCAGATGACAGAATTCTTAATTTCTCCCTAGTTTCGATTGACCTCTATCATTTTCCTCATTATCCGGATCTAAGAATTCTTAATTGATCTCTCATCCCGATTGAAACCATTTCATCATCCAACCTAAATATTTGAAGTTACTCAGCTATCTTTCCCTGTGAACACTTCCCTTTAGAACCTTGACTCTGCTCTATTGCTTGACACATTGACTCCATTATCCCAATGGAATACATGCCTACATCTATCCATCTGAATCAGTGATTCCACCACAAATCCAAACCAAAATAAAAAAACCCAATCAATCTTACCTAACTAGCCTAAAATCAACTAAAATCAACAAAGATAAATCATATAGAGAGAGCCCTCTCTGAGCATTAGGAAGGCTACATCCTAGCTTAAAATTAGGTTTTTGGTTACCTCTAATATTATTTAAACCAAAAATATTTACAACCCTAAGAATTATTGGAGTGATAACATACTGGCGATCATACTGGGGAGAGCAATCCTCAGTGTTTAAAATAAACCTTAAAATAACCTACTATAGCACGTCTAATCCTGATCCAGAACCTGCTGTAATAGTAGATAATCCTGACATAATTTTAAAGAAAAACAAAAAAGTAGAAAGTTTAGGAAGTACAAGTTAATTAATCAAAGAAAATTCTCTTCCCAAAGAATTATCAAGTTTACAAGACATTGAATTTGATTTATCTTTTGAGTAATTTTTGTTTAGAACTAAATCGGAAAGTTCCATCTATGATAGTGTAATAGATCCTGATTTCATTTCATTTATTGAAACTAAGAAGGAATTTGTTTCACTTAATTTAGATCAACAAGCTCTTGAAACTTCTGATAAACTTGATGCTTTGGCTGCAAATTTGATTAAGGAAATTGATGAGGCCTATTTTCAACATTCTGTTGAATTGAATGCTTTATCTGCTTATACCCATAAGCCTTCTACCATTCATTCAGAGTATGTAAATTCAAATTTATTTAGTACCACCTCATCTATTATTTCCACTATGCCCCATTCCACAGAATCCTTCATCCCTAAGCTTCCTCTTCAGCCTAGAGTTTTATTTCCATCTCCAAACACTTATAACACTATTGCTAAATTTTCAAGTACTTCAACATCATTTCCAAGTACATATTCTAGTATCCAAAGTTCATTTGCAAGTACTTCAACCTCATCACCAAGCACCACAATTTACCTCCAAGCCAAGCTAAGATCTTAGCCATGGTTATCAGATATGCCCATTGGTCCTACCAACTAAATTACATGCCATGCCCCAAGACTACCAAAGAAAAATCCCTAAATTTGATGGAACTAGTCAATACAATACACAACAACATGTTAACAAAATGGATGATTACTTTGAATTGCATGAAATTGATGAATCTGATGTTCAAATGAGACTATTTGCCCAAACTTTAGTTGGAGAAGTAAAGAAACGGTTTAAAGCTTTACCTGCCAATCATATTGGTGATTTAGAAGATTTCCATAGATTGTTTATCAATAGATGGGAGAAAAAGAATAATCATTTACAAATTTTGTCTGAATATGAACACATTAAAAGAGCTCCTAATGAGTCAGTTCAGGACTATTGTACTAGATTCAACAATATCTATAATTCTATTCCAACAAACATCAAACCCCCACCAGATCTAGCTTTAATCAAATTTCCTGATGGTTTTGATATGGACATGTCATGCCAATTGAGAGAAAGAAACCAAGAAACACTAGAACAAATGCAAAGCCACACAATTAGTGTAGAAGAAAATTTGTTAGCTAAGAGAGTCAAAATGAGAAATGAAAGAAGAGTAACAATAAAGGATGAACCATCTACATCATATAGTATAATAGATAGTTTAGCAAAAGATATGAAAAAAATGATGGATAGATTAGAAAGTATGGAAAGGAAACCATAGTGGGATAATCAACAACAAGGTCCTCAAATAAGAAATCCCAATTTTAGAAAAATTACCAACACTGGTAAATCTAGAGAATCAACACTTGATCAACAAATAAGATGACCTTTCCAAGAGAACTATATTGAAATTTCTCACCAAAATGAAGAAGAAGAAGACACTCAGATTAACTTAATGGGAATTATCAATGGGAATTAATGATGATAATACTATTTTTATTACACAAGAAGAACATGAATTATATGAGCTACAACAGTTATAGTTAGAATCTGGAGTTTCTTTTGATTATAAGCAATGTTATGAATTTTCCATTAATGAAGTTCATAAGCAATATAACCTTAGGAGTAAGAAAAATGTAGAAGCCCCTACTAAGAAAACTTCCCAAACTCAAATGAAGAAAAAAATAGAAGCTCCTACAACCAAAGTACTACGAATTATCCCTAGGGAAACCCAGCAAAACTCTAGTTCAAATAAAAAAATTTCAAGTCCTAATCAGAGAATTTCTAGTCCAAAAATTGCACCTCAATTGATCCTCAAAAATCTGCTACTACTAAAACAACAAACTCTGCTAAAACAACATCTGCTGCTGATAAAAAATCAGTTGATCCTAAAACAACTGCTACGAAAACAGTTGCTAAAACTTCAAAAGCTGCTAAAACTACCACTGCTACTCAAACTGTCCCACAAAAGAAAATTGAAAACAACAAAACAGTGGAAACACAAACAGAAAAACCAACTGTAGATACAGAAGAGAAAAACTCTCAAACTGTAGTTAGTAAATAAGAAATCATTCAATTAGGAAAAACACAAGCATCATTTAACATCCAAACTAAAATTGCCAAACTGAAAATACCAATTCCTTTAACAGAATTGGTAAAAAATGATTTATACAAATCACAAATCACTGAAACAATGAACATCAATGAAGGAGAAGACTCTGTAAATCTAAATGATGATAAACCGCAACTACTTTTTGGCACTGAAGTAACTGGAAAACATCAAGAAGGTGGTGTCCCTCCTTTCTACATTAGCTTGAGTATTCATGATCAAATTTTACACAATGCTATGCTGGATTCAGGAGCATCTTGAAATTTAATGCCAAAATCCATTATGGAAACTTTGAATCTTGATATCACTAGACCATATAAAGATCTTTTCTCTTTTTATTCTAGCAAAGTAAAATGTCTTGGTTTAATAAAATATTTATGTGTCACTTTAGTCCAATACCCAGGAAAAAGTATAGTCATGGATATTATAGTAGCTAATATCCCTCCAAAGTATGGAATGCTATTATGACGCTCATGGGGAGAAAAACTACAGGGATCTCTACAACTAGACATGTCTTATTCCACAATTTTAGTGCTTGGTCAACCCAAAAAGCTTTACAGAGAAACTCTAATGAAGTATATGGTTAGCATTATAGAACAACCATAGAAATATCCCATTTACTCTATACACTCTAATATGTACTCTTTCATTTTATGTAATTTAGATTCTAGCATAGATAAAAACACAACATTGAAACAGATAAAGAAGGAAGTTGATAGTGACAATATATTTCATGAATCAATGTGGCACTTAGATTTTGATGGCTAAGTGAAAAAATTAAGAGCAGGAGGAGGAGTTTGGATTCATAACACAGAAAATAATCATTCTGAAGGTCATGCCTTTAGATTAAACTTCAAATGTACAAACAACATGGCAGAGTATGAAGCTTTAATATTAGGATTGCAGATTGTTAGAAATTTAGGAGGCAAAAGAGTTTGTATCCTTGAGGAAAGTGCGGACTTAATCGTAAAACAAATCAGAGGAGAATATTTTGTGTATAATCCCAGATTAAGACAATACATAGAAACAATTTTAGATATGATTAAAGAGTTGTTTGAAATTGACTTTACTGTAATTCCTAGAAAACAAAACATGCAGGCACATAGTCTGGCTACTTTTGCTAGCACCTATAATCTTCCTTTTCAGCCAAATCACCAATATACAATAGAGGTAAGACACAGGCCTAGTATACCAGACAACTTGAAATATTGGCAGTTTTTTACACATGATACTCAAATCTACCACTTTATGAATGCTGAGGGAGAATTCCAAAATTTTAACATAGATACAGATTGTACAGTAGATGAAACTATAGATAGTGAGATAGATGTAAATAATTTAGATTTAACTGTACCTACTAAATTCACTCAAGTAGAAATAGATAAATTAGAAAAAGTAGAGATAAAAGAAATAACAAATGATGATTCTGAGATTTTAAACCTTAAGAATAAATTTTTACCTAAGGGATTAGCCCCATTAGAAGATATTTTTGATTGAAATGATGTTGCAAGAAAACCAAATATGGAACCATTAAGATCAGATATAGAAGAATGTAATATAGGAACAGAACAAGAGCCTAAGCTTATCAAAATTTCTAAAGCACTACCTCAAGAAGAAAAAATGAAATACATAGCATTTTTTAAAGAATTTCAAGATGTGTTTGCATGGATTTATGAAGACATTAAATCTTATGACACCAGCATCATTCAACACAATATAACCATAAGAGAATATTAGAAACCATTTTAACAGAAACTTAGGAGAATCAATCCAGTTCTTATGCCTTTAATCCATTTAAACAGAAAATTAGGAGGATCAATCCAGTTCTTATGCCTTTAATTGAAAAAGAGGTAAAGAGGATGTATAAAGCAAAAATCATTGCATGTATCAGATATTCTGATTTGGTTTCAAACTTAGTTCCCACTAGGAAAAAAACAAGGGAAATCAGACTTTGTGTTGATTCTCGTAAATTAAACAAAGTGTCCCTAAAAGATAAATATCCCCTCCCAAAAATGGATCATATTTTACAGAGGGTGGTAGGATCATTCAAGATTTCATTGCTTGATGGATTCTCTGGGTATAATCAAATCTTATTTTAGCCAGAAGACCAACCAAAGACAACATTTACTACTCCATGGGGTACTTCCATGTAATTGAAAATGCTTTTTGGATTAATGAATGTAGGAGCTGTATTCCAGAGAGCTATGGACATCGATTTTTCCAAAGAAATTAATGATTTTCTTTTCATTTATCTAGATGACATAACAATATTCTAAAAAACAGATAATGAACATATAGATCATCTAAGACAAGTATTTATTAAATGCAGAAAATTTGGTATTTCTTTGAATCGCAAAAAGACTCTCTTTGGACTTGAAGAAGGTAAATTTTTAGGACACATAATCTCAAAAGATGGAATTAGTATAGATCCAACTAGGATAGAGGCAATTTTAAACATAAGGCATCCTATAAATATCAAGGAATTGCAGGCTTTCTTAGGTAAAATAAATTCCTTAGAAGATTAATCTCAAATTTAGCAAAATTAATTAGTGAACTGAATAACATGTTAAAGAAATACTCAGCACTTAAATGGATAGTAGAGGCCAAACAATATTTTGAATCAATCAAACAAGCCCTTACAAGAACACCGGTCCTAATAAGTCCCGATTTCAAAAAAGATTTTATTATTTTTTCTTTTTCTTTAGAACATACCATTGCAACAGTCTTGCTGCAAAAGAATTATTAGGGTTATGAATATCCTATTTCTCTTTTCGGCAAATCCCTAAGAGATGCTACACTAAAGTACAACATAATGGAAAAACAAGCACTTTCTTTAGTAAAGGTTATTAAAGACTTTAGAGCGTATATCTTATACTCACACATCATTGCATATGTCCAAAATTTAGTAGTTAAGGACATTCTGACTCATAATGGACCTGATGGTAAGAGAGGAAAATGGATTACCACTATTTTTGAATATTGTATTGAAATTAAGCCCACCAAACTCATTAAATTCCAAGGTTTAGACAAAATCATGGCTTAATTGAACCTTCAGGCCTTAGATATACATTTTATTGCTCAATTAGATGATCTGGAAGAGATGGTGACTCCACATATCATTGAAGATTTTTTAGATTCACCTTGGTATGTAGATATCATATTTGTCTTACTAAAATTACAAGCTCCTCCTGGATTGTCAAGAACTAAAGATAGATTAATAAATTTAAAAGCAATGAAATATTGTATCATAGATAATGCTCTATTTTGGAAAGATCATGGTGGTATTAATTGAACTGTCAGGCCTTAGATATACATTTTATTGCTCAATTAGATGATCTGGAAGAGATGGTGACTCCACATATCAGTGAAGATTTTTTAGATTCACCTTGGTATGTAGATATCATATTTGTCTTACTAAAATTACAAGCTCCTCCTGGATTGTCAAGAACTAAAGATAGATTAATAAATTTAAAAGAAATGAAATATTGTATCATAGATAATGCTCTATTTTGGAAAGATCATGGTGGTATTTTATTAAATTTATTACTTAAATATGAAGTTGATAAAGTTATGGAAGAGTTTCGTTCAGGTGACTGTGGAGGACACCTTTACTGGAAATAAACTGTAGATAAAATATTGAGGGTTGTTTTTTATTGGCCCACTCTTTTTGCAGATGTAAGAAAGAATGTGACCTCTTGTCACAAATGCCAAATCTTTGAAGGGAAGAAAATCTATTACCTTTACCCCTGAAGTCCATCTCCACAGAAATGCCATTTCAACAATGGGGTCTAGACTTCATTGGTGAAATTCACCCACCCTCCTCAACCCAACACAAACGTATTTTGACAGCCACAGACTATTTCACCAAGATGATAGAAGCCATTCCTTCTAGACAAGCTACTAATTATTTCGTAATCTCATTTCTTGAAAAAAATATATTGTCTAGATTTGGATTTCCTCAAAAGCTCATTACTGATAATGAAGCTACTTGCATGTCTGAGAAAATAATTGACTTCTGTAACAAATACCACATTAGCCTTGGCCATTCCATTGCCTATTACCCTCAAGGTAATGGTCTGGCAGAATCCTCCAATAAAAGCCTCATTAATATCATCAAGAAACTGTTAGAGGACAACATAAAGACCTAGAACAAAAGGTTAGTTAATTCCTTATGGGAATACAAACTCACCACCATGAAGTCCATTGGTACATCCCATTATCAACTACTATATGGAATGGACATTTTTTTTCCATCCTCTTTAGGAGTGCCAGTGATGAAGACGATCTAAGAACTGTAGGTAGAACCCAATGATATTCAGAGAAGGATAAATTAGACTATAAATTTGTAGCAAACCAAGGAAGAAGTCTATTTCAAATCAGAAGTTATCCAAGATAAAATTAAAAAGATATTTCATAATAAAACAAGGGAAGATGATTTTTACATAGGTGATAAAGTTCTTAAGTGGGATTATAGAAGATAAGATAAAGGTAAACATGGTAAATTTTATTTCCTATGGAAAGGTCCTTATATCATTTATGGTTACAGAGGTAACAGTGCATTCTTTTTGAAGGAGTTAGATGAATCAGATCTACTAGGAGGACTAGTTAATGGTAGGATGTCAAAGCATTACTATTCCATAGATTAACAGTAGTTCAATTTGTTTACTTTGATCATTGTACATAAAATTGAAAAGCATAGATTGGATTGGATGTTTTTCTTACAAAGTTGAAGCCCGAAGAGAAGGCCCTAAGCTTTGAAAGAGAAAATATCATAAGTATGAATAAAGAAGATCTCAGAAAAATAGTTTCAAGGCAAGCACAACCAAAGTTCAAGGGCTACTGATCTTAAAGTTCTTGACATTTCACCAGGAAATGCCATCTCCATGTGGAGCCACTGTTAGGGTCCTATAATAATATGATTCATAATTTTGAATTGAATATGATTAGTCTTGTAATATGTACATACTTTTCTTTCTGCAAATTTTTTTCACATATTAAAAATTGTAAAGAGGGTAAAATTCCTAAAAGAAAAATCAAAGGAATAAAAGAAAAAGATCAAAAAAGAATATATAAATATGAACCCCACTAAAAAAAGAGATAAAAATTAGATCCTGAAAGTGATGCAAATTCAAATGCCACTAGTTTTTACTTTGCTTTTCAAAATACGATTGTGTGCATATTGTCAAAAATGCCACAATCCATGATAGTCAAACAACTTAATCTTGAATTATTCATGTTTTAAATTCTATGTTGATAGATAGAGAATAAATATCTAGCCAAACTGTTTAATCTTGGCAGATTAATAGTTAGGTAGAGAATAATAATGAGCTCAATAGTTTAATCTAAGCCATTGGAATTAATAAGGTTAGAATTAGATAGTTTTTTTTTTAATGAAAAAAAAAGGGTCTGCAAGCTCAAATGCACCCAAATAAAAGAAGAAAAAATGTTAGGGTAGATGATGGGTAGGTAGAAGTAGTTTTCAGAAGGCATGGATAGCAGAAATTGGTCATTTCATATTACTAACTTCCTTTCAAACTCATTTCCCTTGTAAAAATATACCTCCCCTTCATATTAATCTTTTTCCCCTTACTTCACTCAGTTTCCCTACCTAAATACCCCTTTCCCTAGTTTAAAACACATTTATCTATTGGAAAGTAAAAATCCCTTTACTAACTTTCCTTTTTATTCAAAACACCCCAAAAAACCCCTTATCCTAAGTCTAAATGGTTAAATTTATATATAGAACCCTACTATGACAAATCATTCCCGATATCATTTTTACATTAAAAACTTATTGTATTTTACATTCCCGCACTTACCTAATTCCCTCACATATTAAAATTCCACTATATATTATTAACCCGATTTAATATATTTAATTAAATTCATTCATATTCATATTAACCCCCCCATTTATATTAATCCCTTGTTTAAATATTAACTCCCGTATATACACCTTTACCCCAAATATATTAACTCCCACTAATATAAAGTCCCGATCCCAATATATTAAACCATTGCATATTTATTATTAATACCAGCATACATATTCCCCGGTCCCTTTACATATCCCATCGCATTGACTTAAAACCTGGGCCCCACACCTACCAAGTCCTCGATAGTTTCATCCCATTTTCCCAGCTGTCAGATCAAGACACATCATATCCTACATTGAATGAGGACTTTCGCATCCCCAATCATCCCAACTTTAACACTACTAAGACCTTGCGAAATGAGTTGTTTTTGCATCCCTGCTGCGTGGCATCCCCTCATTCCATCGCATCCTCTAAAATAATACCGCCCACCCACTTTTCACGATGCGAAAACCATCAAGACTGTTTTCCGCCTATTATTAATACCACCCTATCATTAGAATTTGACCTCGCCCATTAATGTTGAACCACTGATTTTTTAAAAAGCATAAAGCCACCTTTTTCAACCATTTTCACCATTTCTATTCAGATTTGCATGAATACAGCTTTGCCGACCTAATTCCGAGCCAAAGAACTAGCGTTGACCTTGTTTCAAGCCCTTTTTACACCTAAATTCAACAATATTGTTGCTAAAGACACTGCAAAACGAATCCAAAGCTCTATAAACACCATTGAAGCCTCAGAAAGCCTACACTACCCCAGAGAACCTTTTAGCAAACCAAAAAGCCTTCATTCTCCAAGTATTCCTAAAAATACCAAGGCTTGTGCTTAAGCTAAAAAGAAAGCAATAAGTAATTGAACCAGTCTAGGAGTTTCTTAGATACAAAATCCATTGATTCTTCCCAAAACCTTATGCATACTGTAAATACTCTTACATAGGTGCTCCTAAAGGTCCAAGCCTATTTATTAAAGCTAAAAGAGTAATCAATTGATTAAAATTAGTAAAAAAAATGGCTTCCCAAGGTATTGTAACAGTTAATCCCCTGCAACCTCCAGTTTTGGATGTAGAACACACTCCCTTAGTAGACAAAGACTTTAAAATTAGTGACTCTGTCACTGAGTTTAACATCCTTGAGCTCGACTACTGGAGCCATGATAAATAAATTGACGATGCTGATGATGTTTTCCTTTGGGAGTCTAATTTTCCCAAGTATATTGTCCCACAGACCTTCCAGTGTCCACAGGTCATCAGACTTTGTCAAACTATGTCTTTTCCTAATCAAAGAGCCATTATAAGCCATCGTAATGGAATTTTATTCATCATCACACCTGAATCAATAAAACAAATGCTACAAATTCAACCTAGGCCTAATCAAAATCCATCTTTCTATTGAGGGCCTTACTCAGCTGTATTTGAATCTGGACTTCCCCAAGAGATTTTAGGTATTCCAAACATTCATTCCCTCATCAGTATAAAATCCCAAGACTAATCCTCCTTACCCATCTGCTATATTCTTTGAAAGAACCAGGCATATTATTAGCATCTTGTCTTTTATTATGGGTTATTTCACTGATGAGAATGTTGATTCTTTAGTCTTAGGTTTCCTGTCGATCTTCACCCCAGGTTAGCCTCCAGCTACCATATTCAATTTTTCCCAGTACCTCCCTGATACAATTCATGAACAACTTTTTAAAATTCCTGAAGAAGGTGTCTTCAAGTATTCATCTATTTGATTCCACATGTTTTTATACTTCCAATCTAAAAGATTTACTATCAACCTTCAGAAACTAGATGTTGAAGGTAATCCTCAGTCAGTGATATTTTGGACTCCATTAATTAAGAAAGACTCGACACAGTCCACATATAAATACTTCATTGAATCATTCATCCATCCTATAGTCAACATGTTGAACAAAAACAATCAACCAAGAATAAGTGATGACATAAAAAAGGTCCTGCAGTTATCATAACACAGTAGGACATGAGATTGGTACCTTTATCAGAACCACACAGAGATTAGGGTATATGGATCTAATATCTTTCCATATAAGCTACCCAAATACCTCCCAATGAGGTTATTTTCACTTGAATATATCAGGCAGATCCTTCACTCTAATGAGGTAAATTTCTTGTCAACCAAAAGGAAGACACAGTTTAAGAGAAATAATCAGATTGTTCCTTTTATTTGAAAAAATAGAAGTGCAGGTCAACAAGTAGAAAAATATTTGTAGGAATTTAAGTTCAGTCAAAGTTTCAAATGGTATTATGATCCTTTAGGAGTTATTAGCAAACTAAGGATTAAATTTAAGTTAAATCCTTATGCACATGAACCCAGACCAGGCGTTGAGAAATACTCCAATAAGTCTGAATGGTTGGAGAATACTTTGAAAGAGGAAGAGAATCAAGGTGACACTAATTCCATCTTGCAGACTTCAGCCCCAAAGGATAGGAACTCTAAAAGATTCAAAGGAGAAGGATCATACTAAGATGAAACTACCACTGAAACAAAATTCAAACTGATGTACAAGAAGAAGCCCAAATTAAATCCTGTAATTGAACAAGTGGAAACTATCGAGATCATTGATACATATACAATGGTAAAAGACAAAGCACCTCTAGCAGTTTCAGAGGAAACTCACCAGCCTTCAACATCTAACACTCATATTATTCAGAAGCAAGATAGTGGTTAAGTGTGTTAATCCAGTAAGCCAACAGATAAAGAGCAAGATATTATGCAAAAGTATAAAGGAATCAAGCTTATAAATGAGGCATTAAAGGCAGATACTTATGCCTAATACCGAAAACAAAAACCAAGTGACCAAAGCATGTTACTTTCAGCATTTGACTACAAGACCAGGAAGATGCATATGACTCTCTTACAACCAACAATAAAACATCCTAAGTCATCAACATATTATAAAAATACATCATATGAAGTTCAAGAAAAATATCTTCATCCAATTGACCAAATAGAATTTTCACAAGAAAGTTGATGAACTATTGTATTCTACCATGACAAACAAATCCATGAGTGTACAGAAGCTGCAAAATACTCTTGAATGCATCAGAGGTAAGATAAATCTAGAAAAATCATCCTCACAACCTAAATATAATAGAATTAAATCAGTGGAAGTTTTAGTTATTGAAGTAGGATATGATCCAAAGAATGTCAAAGTTGTAGAAGAACTCATAAAGAAGAAGAATGCAGACATTGCTAAATTGAATAAACAGCTAAAATTTCCTCCTACTGAACATCCACAAGAAAAATAATTATTACAGGATGCAAGCCAAAAATATGAGATGATGAACCTCATTCTTCAGTTAACTGCCCAATTGAAAGAAATGGAAAATGAGATGGATAAGTTAGTGCAAGCGAAAAAGGCCAACTAGGAAGCAATACCTTTCAATGTTATTCCTATAGTCACTAAAGCAGTTCCATATACTCTATAATATTCATTGGGCCCAATAGTTCCAGTAGCTACAACACTTCATGTTACATCGACAACTACTTCAGCAACAAAGTCATCTACGACAGCAACACAAGCTAGTGATGAAGCAGGAAAATTAGTTAAAGCAATGCAAGAAATGTCCATCCAGATTAATGAAATAAATAGACTTAAATAATAGTTAAAAATTCTAGAGGATGAGGAGAAACTAGCTCAGATAATGCACAAGAATGAAATACAAAAGACAAACAGATTGACAAAGAAATTGCAGAAATTAGTGTAATATTCCCAAATGGGAAAACTCAGCAATACAAGCTAAAATAACACATGAAAGTTAAATTTAGCTCATGGATCCCTTATATATGATATTATAGTAACTATATTTTAAAGGAAATAAAAAACAAATCACTATTGCATAGTTACATAGGCCTCCCATGCCACAAATAGCTCAAAATCATGCAAAAATAGGGACTGCAACCATGTGTAAAAGCTGGAATACCATGAAAAAAGTTATTTTATTACCTCTGCAATGGTAGTAGGTCGTAAATAATATCTACAGCAAGTATGTGGAGAAGATATCTATAACAGATCCATGCACTATACAAGTTCTTTTATCAATCCCCCTTGGGGTTTTCAGAAAAACACCATGTACAGAGTGTAGATCTGAGATCTAAGACTACATATCTATTGAAATATTCAGATTTGGAAAGTGGATCTAATATGATATAAACAAGAAACTAATATCCTCCAACAGATCTCCAAAGTGATGGGCAGATCCCCAACACTCAGAAAATCAACTCTCCAAAAGATACACTGAATCACCCTACAACAAATCCTTTGGAAATTACACAGATATGGACTTCTTCTGCACTGTAGGGGACAAAATATTTTTGGCCTACATCCAAGATATGAAAATGTAGCTCAAAACCTTCAATATTGTCCTCCCATTGGATCATAACCCTTCTCCATTGAAAATAAGTATTGAGATGGCCTAGATCTGAAGATCTAGCCTCCACTTGCCGCAACTTACTGAAATAGTCAAACCCTCAATAGGACCTACATTTTCAAAGGAATATGAAGCTTGGCCTCAAGCTAGATAGTGGAAAATATGGTGCAAGACTCCCCCAAGAGCTCCTTAAGGAAAGAGAAGGAATTCCTAAACAGGAAGACCTTGTGCTAAAAAACACTCTATCTCAGCTAAGCTAACCCCATATGGCTGCCATCCTCTTCTTTATAAACAATGTGAGCCTTCTCACCTTGGGTCCCACTCATTAGGGTTTCCATCTTCATGCAATGAATCTCCCTCCAAAACTGCGTTGTTGCATCATCAATACCACTCCCCCATAACAACGCTGATGGATTTGGTCAATCTTGACTGGATCTCCATGCAATGTATTCTTCCACACTCAATGTGGGTTTATTCTAACTATCTAAACAGATCTATATTCCCACTGATTTATCTTCATTAATGTTTCACATCCTCCATCTTAGCTTAGTTGACTTGGTCAAACTTGACTTAGTCCACATGCAATTAGCCTTTGTTTACACATGAAGGTGGTTTTATCCAGTTATGAATATGATCCCTTTCCCATTAAGAGGGATTTTATTGCTGCTAAAAATATCCCCACCCATTTATTAATCTAACTATGTGTTTGGAGCAAAAGTTAATATTCCAACTAGTTGCATGCTAAGTTAGGAATATTACAGCCCTCCCCTCCCAAATGTTGCTTGTCCTCAAGCAACTGCAAGGATAGAACTTGAGAGACTCTCCTCTTCCTCCTGTAACATCATCAAATGATGAGTTTATCCAAATAACACGATGCTTTCTCATCAATGTGTCCTCAAATTGTTCCTCCCATGTGTAAAAGTATGCCTTTGGTAAAAATTCCAAATGGCTCTCAATATGAAAAAGTGGTATATACATGGAAACAACTATACATGGTCTAGAGGCCTTCTTGAGGCAGGGAATCAAAATTATATTGGAAATCATCATCCCTATGTGAAGCCTCCATCCCCAAGCTATCATCTACAAAAAGCGAGTTACCCTCCAACATGGTAACTCATAAAACATCTCCTCCACCTTTGGCTCTTGCAAAGAAGGTGGGCTGCATAGCTGAATATGTGGGACTAAAATGTCCATCCTACACTACTTCTCTCTCCACTTATGATATGTACGGGGCTGTTGCTGATCTTGGGTTGAAATATCATGGTCTCCAAGAATGATCCAAGAGACCCCACCAATCAAAACATCCATGAAGTTCCTCTCCCAAGAACTCAAGTTCTCCAAATGGCTCCTCCCACATGAAAACAAGAGGTGTAGTGTGGCCATCATGGTTTTCCCATTGTTTCTCCTGAAACATGTAAAATATGATGTATGGAGAATCATAATCCCAATGGGCACCTCCAACCTTTGCGCCATCCTCCCAACAATGATTCCCGTAAGAACAAGAACATCATCAATACATGGAAGCACAAACAGATAGAAACAAGTTTCCATATGACAACCAGGAGGTGGATCATAGTTCCATATATGGAACCAGTGCAGTGCATCCCTTGCCTGCCTCAATACAAAGTATAACAAGTGTCTTTTCAGCCACTTGTTTTCTGCCACAATCATCCTACAAGATGAAATCATGAAAGTAAAATTTGGTGCTAATCGTGCACACCAAAAATAATGTGGCATCCCCCACAAACCACAAATAGAATGGCCAACATCAATGCTGCAAATGGCCTCAAGCACATTCCAATACAATATACAAGAAGGAAAGACCCTCCTTGGTACAATATGCTACTCATAAAAAATAAAGGAGTACAAATCATAAAGCATAAATATACATCCCCTATCATGTACTTTGGTCATTGAGCTGAAATGGCTCAATTGAAAGTTCTCCCTCACTCCAAATGAGTAGGGAAGTGGTCGTGACAACCTCTCCATCATCATCCAGGCTATGCATCACCCCATATGTTGATATACATACTGTTGGATGCCCTCCCAAGTGAACTCCTCCAGTAAGGAATGATATGCATCAAGGTGCATGGAAAGAAAGCCCACAAGTGCTGCATGTAGATCTCTCTTATTATGCTTGAAGATCCAAGTCAAGAAGATCATATCATGGTAATAGATGTTTCCATCCACTAATCCATCGCTCTCATCTCCTACATGCTCATCAAGTTCATCATATATGAAGTAATCCTAGGAACACTCCATCAAAAGACCCAAGCTCCCAAGTGACAACGTTGTTGGTCTTTGTAATAAGGCTCCTGTCATCTCGTAGCTCCATTATTTGACACTCCACATGTCAAAGTCATCATCAAACATAATTATGCTATATGTGAGAGATCCTTCCCAAAGTGGAAACACCTCCTCATATTACAAGGTTAAAGAGTAGCCCCTTTGAACCTTGATAATTCCATCTCCTACTCCTGCAACATCATGCAAAGTATGGGATAAGATCAGCCCATACTCTCTCAATAACAACCAAAGCAATAATAGCTCTAGCTTCCTCCCCACACCATCATCATATAAGTCATGGAGCAACAACATGAGAGTTGATATGAAAGATATCACATCATTCCAATACACCCAAACTCCTTGCCTCCATATGATGTAAGTTCCATGCCAAGTTCCATCCATCCACATACCCTTTGAAATAGAATGTGTCATAGGATGACCAAACTCCTTCAAGAGTAACCAATGCAGTCTTGCATCCTGTTGTTCAGTGTCCTAAATCTGCAAGTGGTTTCTCAACCACTTGCTCATCAACATCACCAATCCAACCCATGGTGAGTTTCTAACATCATGTCCATAAGTGCCATTCCTCCAATGGATAATATCATCCTCCCAAATCATATTTTTGTCTTTGCACTTCATGGGATATTGAAATGCAACCTCCTCAATGACCAATTTGATCCCATAAGGATCCAAATAGGTGGTAGGAAAAAACCTCCCATCATGATGTGTAGGGCTCATCAAGAAATATCCAACACAAACATGAGAGATGTTATCCATCCTAATATTTCCTCCATAATCTATATGTCCCCCATTTTCTATACATAAGGGAAAGTCATTGGAATGTTCCAACAACAGTTAGCCCCCCAACTCATCACTGCTGCTAAATGACAACGTTTTTGATCTCCATGATGGTGCAGTTTCTGCCTCAAGATCATATCAAATGCTGAACACATAGTTTTGCAATGTATTTTTCAAGAGAATACTCATTCCATCCTCCAAGAAAATACATTCCAACCTTAAGGGTTGTGTACAACTTATCAATGATACACTAGGATGACTGTTTGTCTCTTCCTTGAATAAATCAAGGCTGCTCAATGCAGTGAAATTTTGCTGCTCCAAATCAGCAATATCATTTGACCCTTGGTCATGCAATGGTACATTCCCATCATCCTCCACATTATGCATTGAAATAACAGGAAATGGAAACATGTGCATACCTTGGTACAACTTGGGAACATCTTGTACTACTACAAGGGTTCCTCCTTCTAGTGTGATGGCTTCTCCAACTATTGATGATGATGGCTGCTCTTCTATGGCTTCATAAGTGCTGGTAAAAGTCTCTTCTTCTTCATTCATCTCCAGAATGGTGCATGTGACTCTAGATATCAAGGGATGAAGATTGCTTTGCAAAGGTGCAAGTGGAATCCCTCCTGAAACAAGTGCTCCTACAGTAAGTGGTGGTGAAGGCTTCTTCCCCTCTGGTTTCTTCTTATCAAAATTTCTGATCAACCTTTGAGTAAAATCTACATATGCAATCACTTTTTCATGACTCAAATCGCTAAACCACCAATTGTGTGCTTCACCTTGAAGGTGCAACGTTGCATTCTCAACAACTTCTTTCTCTACTACTGGATGTAATAGTAAA
The DNA here is from genome assembly GCA_034641835.2 of Pinus albicaulis. Taxonomy (NCBI): domain Eukaryota; kingdom Viridiplantae; phylum Streptophyta; class Pinopsida; order Pinales; family Pinaceae; genus Pinus; species Pinus albicaulis. The sequence goes on from CM076577.1 coordinate 1,417,471,429, forward strand.
ATTGCATCCAACCTATTTCCCCAAGCCTTTGTTGTGCACGAGGATGGCCCATCAAAGGTAGACAATATAAATCTATTTCCCTTCATTCCTCTATTGATGCAAGGTCTCCTTTCTTCTTTGAGTTGAATAAACTCTAGAAGAGTTAGATTTTTCTTGATAGCTCTAGGTTGAGACTTATATTATGCAATATATTCACTTAGAATCTCATGATGTAAGTTTCCTCCATCTCTATGCCTCTTGCATTCAAATACAAAAGGCATAACAAGTTTCTTTGGAGCTTTATGCAATACCGGATCTTCTTTTTGTTGATAGGAAGTACATGGACCTTCCTCATCTTGAAACCCTAACATGGTTTCACTTCTTTCCTTTGTTCTTCTTTGCTTGACCTCCTTGGTGAGGTCCTTCTTATATCTGAAAAGAGATGAGATAAAACTCCTTCTTTCCATCATTCTGATATTTGTCTTCTTCTATAGCGTCTTGGCTTGAAACTCACAGAGCGAGCCAAAGATCATGCTTCGATACCACTGTAATATTCCCAAATGGGAAAACTCAGCAATACATGCTAAAATAACGCATTTTTTAGAAATGTATGCAATTAAAGTTAAATGAAATTCATGGATCCCTTAGATATGAAATTATAGTAACTAGATCTAAAAGGAAATCAGAAACAAATCACTATTGCATAGTTGCACAGGCCTCCCATGTCACAAATAGCTCAAAATCATTCAAAAATAGGGACTGCAACATGTGTAGAAGATGGAATACCATGACGGCATAATTTTATTACCTCTACAATAGAAATAGGTTGTACATTAGATATAGATCAAGTATGTGGACAAAAGGTTAGATATATAGTAGATCCATGCACTATACAAGCTCTTTTATCAATCCCTCTTGGGGTTTTCAGCAAAACACCATGTACAAAGTGTAGATATGAGATCTAAGACTGTATATCTATGGAAATATTCAAATCTAGAAAGTGGATCTGATATGATATAAACAAGAAACTGATCTGCTCCAATAGTTCTCCCAAATGAAGGGCAGATCCCCAACACTCAGAAAATCAGCTCTCCAAATGGTGCAATGAATCACCCTGCAGAAACTCCTTCATAAATTACGCAGATCTAGAATTGTTCTATGTTGTAGGGGATAAAATACTATTGGCCTGTAGCCAATATATGAAAATGTATCTCAAAACCTTCAATAATGTCCTCCCAATGGATCAGAACCCTTCTCCATTGAAAATAAGTATTGAGATGGCCTAGATATGAATATCTAGCCTCCACTTGCTACAGATTACTGAAACAGTCAAATCCTCAACAGGATCTGCGCTGTAAAAGGAAGATGAAGCTTGGCCTCAACCTATATAGTGGAAAATATGGAGCAAGACTCCCCTAAGAGCTCCTCAAGGAAAGAGAAGGAATTCCTAAATAGGAAGAGCTTGTGCTAAACAACACTCTATCTCAACTAAACAACCAGAGAAATAAATATGTCTTAACAAACCATATATTCAGAGAATAATAATCATAAGCTAACCCCATATGGCTGCCATCCTCTTCCTTATAAACAATGTGAGCCTTCTCACCTTGGGTCCCACTTATTAGGGTTCCCATCTTCATGTAATGAATCTCCCTCCAAAACTACGCTATCCCATCATCAATACCACTCCCCCATAACAATGCTGATGGATTTCATCAATCTTGACTGGATCTCCATGCAAATTCTTCTTCCATGCTCAATGTGGCTTTATTCTAACTATCTAAACATATCTATATTCCCACTGAGTTATCTTCATTAATGTTCCACATCATCCATCTTAGCTTAGTTGACTTGGTCAAACTTGACTTAGTCCACATGCATTTAGCCTTTGTTTACACATGAAGGTGGTTTTATCTAGCTATGAATATTTACCCAGTTATGAATATGATCCCTTTCCCATTAAGAGGGATTTTATTGCTGCTGAAAATATTTACGGGCCTCCCCACCCATTTATTAATGTAACTATGTGTTTGGAGCAAAAATTAATATTCCAACTAGCTGCATGCTAAGTTAGGAATATTACAACTAGAGAAAGAGTTAACATTGAAAGAACCACTTGCACAAACTAAGCAGCAACTATGGACCAATATCATTGAATCTGTCAATGATATTTGGCCATCCATTCAAGTGATTTATGAGTAGAAATATCTTATCAAAGTAGCAAGTGAATCCATTCAGAAAATCAAGGAAGAACTTGGTAAGAAGCTAGAAGAGGCCAATGAAATAATTAAGTTTCTTAATTCCAAGAACAAGTAAGAATTAGAGGAAATTGGAATTAGTGACAAGAGAGAAACAATCCTAGAAGTTAGGAAGCTGATTTCTAAGAGAAAATTAATGGTTCAACTGGAAGAAAAATGTCAGAACATGGAACTGGCCATAACTAGATTCATGATGAAGTTTGATATTTTGAGGCAGAAAGGCCTTCCAAATCCTCTGGTTATTAATGACAGATTGATGAAACAAGAAGATTATGATAAGAAAATCAGAGAAGTGGCAAAGGAGCAAGCTAACAATTCATCCATGCAAGGAATTCCAACAGGGAAAGTACGCTATAAGAGTTTTGAGAACCTATCTTACCTACAACATGAGGTAAAACATTTATTCATTAACAAGCCCACTTTTGCAAAGTACACCGAGGCTGATGATATATTTAGAAGGATGGTAAATATTAAATCACTAGATGTAGAAGATTGGGAGAATTTAACTGATTTATTATGAAAGTGAAAAGGTAAAACATGACAGTTAAAGTGAAGATAGAGCAGTCAGTTTAAAAGTAAAAAACTTCAGTAGCAATGAAAGTTAAAAAAACAACAAAGCATGCAGTTAAAGAGTATCAGACAATTAAAGAGAATCATCTGAAATTCAGATGGTGAAAGTAAAAATAGAGATGACAAGGTAGAGTGAAATACAGCTAGCGTAAATGACACTCAACTACCAAAAATACAAGCTTCGTTGAGCAACAGATAGAGACAAATCAACAAAAATATCAAATAACAAACAAAAAAATCAATAAAATCAGGTACAAATTGCATTAGTTAGATAACTATCTCTATCTTCTTGCATGAAGATATTTCTTTTTCCTTGAATAATTCCTAAGACAGTTTAGGATACTTTGTATTAGTTTTTTTTATAAAGACTTCAGAATTCGAAGTATTGTGGGTGGATTGTGGATTGCTAAACATTTCTATAGATGTACTAATCTGAACCAGAGCGTTCTTTGTACCATTTTCAAGTCAACAGACTGGATTGAGCACTAAAGAAATTGTATTACAGGATTCATGTGTTGGGCCACTTTAGTGAAGTACTCTAAATTTTTCTTTGTTATTAGCTGAATTTTTCACATACTTGCATGTTTTCTATATCTAAATGTATAATAGGAATATTATTTCATAAATTGTTTAAAAACACTCTCTCTTGAACTTTTATTTCATTTTCATGTTTTCTACTGATATCCAGGTTAGAGAATTCTTAATTTCTCCATAGTTTTGATTGACCTTTGTCATTTCCCTCATTATCCGGATCTGAGAATTCTTAATTGCTCTCTCATCCCAATTTAAACCATTTCAACATCGAGCCTAAAGATTCGAAGTTACTCAACTATCTTTCCCTGTGAACACTTCCCTTTAGAACCTTGATTCGACTCTGTTTCTTGACACATTGACTCCATTATCCGAATGGAATACAAACCTACATCTATCCATTTGAATTAGTAATTCCACCACCAAACCAAACCAAAATAAATAACCTAATCAATCTTACATAACTAGCCTAAAATCAACTAAATTAAGAAATATAAATCATATAGAGAGAGCCCTCTCTAAGCATTAGGAAGGCTATATCCTAAGCTTAAAAGTAGGCTTCTGGTTACCTCTAATTTTCTTTAAACCAAAAATATTTACAACCCTTAGAATTATTGGAGTGATAACATGATCTATAGAGGGGGGTCAATGTGTGGCATGGAATGAATGGGTCAACATCTAAGGTAATTTTTCAATGTGGAAGTGAGGTGGATTACTTAGATTAGAATGTGGGTGCCATGTGGGGATCAAATGGATTCAATGTAGTAGGTCAAGATGATTTTTCACTATCTGATGTGAATATGATAGGGAAATATTTGAATGACCATGTCTTTTGATATTGAAGTCAAATGGAAGAAAATTTTATATTGTTGGAAAGGTCTCGATGATACTAACACAATAATGATATCCATTTCAAGTTTCCAGGAAGGAGAAAAGATAAAAAAATTAAAACCCAATCTCCATAACTTGATTTAGGTGGTTGGTTCAACCTAATAACCTCCCCTAGGTTCTACCTTTAGTAGGGACTAGGAATAGTAAGGGGTGTGTTAGAAAGTGCTATCAAACCTTCCAAGTTCAACTCATGGATTGTGTGGGTTTTATCATGGATAAAGTGAAGAAAAGGTTAAAATTTTGACCTTAAAAGATAAGATAAGGCTATAGGGCATGCAATGTGTGTCAAAATTGAATTTTTCATTGATCGGTTGAGTGTGTTGTTTGGTGTGTCCTCATTGCGATATACATATGCATGTAGTATGGTACTAATGATGGGGTGTGATTTTATTGATGTTGGTGTGCTAACTGAGGTGTAATTTTGTAGCTAGATATACCCCAACAAATTTCCTATAACAAGCCAAGGTGATAATGTTTATTTAACACTGGAATCTTCTCAATATATAACAATTATATGTATGCATGACAACATATAAACGAAACTAAAATTTAAAGGAAATAAGGACATAAATGGTGCAATATATCTCTAATCAGTCACAAAATAGATATGAAGATGAAATAATAGTTTAAGAGGAAATCTTATTTGGAAAATGATGCGAGATATATTGTCTTCATTTGATGGATACCTTGATGAGTTTAAGAGCTGAAATAAGGAGTTGTAAAGCTGATAATGAAAGGCTTGTCAAAGAAAAACAAAGGAAATAATATGTGAATGTTGTCATATTGCAGAGCCTCTCAAAATTGTAAAGGAAAGAGCATATTTGTTTTGGATCCGGTCATAGAAATAGTAAAATCCCGTTGGGACAATAATAAGCAACTAATGCATTATATTTTAGTGGACCCAGTAAAAGGAAAAAGTTGTAGACATAAGACACTGTGAAAGGAGGGACTATGTTGGATATTTCTGAAAGGAGAGAAAACACCCTAGAATAACGATATGAGAATACTCACAATGGACTACAACATGATCATCATCACCAACTTCATGAAGAAGGGAGGCAAAAATATAGTATGATAGTAGAGTTTAAGAAGGTAAAACGTCCTATATTTAATAAAGATGCGAAGAAAGAAAAAGATGTTGAGCCATGGCTCCTTGGAAATAATAATTTCCTTAGGATTCATATCTATTTAGAGAACACATGTTGTGAAACCAGCTCCAAAAATAGAATAAAAGAGATATCAATGCCTTAGAAATAAGCCACTTCGATGGGGCAACCTCCCATAAATTACATGAATGAACAATTCTTGGATGATACAAATTACAAAACCTCCTTTCTATATATAGGAGTCTATGGGGCCACAATGTAATCCTAGTGGGCCACAATGTAATCCTAGCCGACCTAAAAATAATAATTTTAGGGCACAATAATAACAATATGGGGGTTATAGGGGTACAATAATAACAATAAGGGGGTTATACTAACAATAATAAGGGGCTATACTGATAATATAGGGACCTAACATGCCCCTCTCCTTCAAAAAGTGTTGTCCTCAATGCTTGAGTAGCTCTCGGTGCTTATGTATAAAATTCTCATCCTCCCATGTAGAATATTCAGTGGGTAAGTTCTTCCACTTGATGAGATACTTTGAAATTGATCGATTTCGTAGCTATCGAGTTCTTCTTTCCGTGAATGTTCAGGTTCCAATATGATTTTTCCTTCCTCATCAAGCTCGGGAAATATTGTTTGAATTGGAATATTTTCACCTATAACCTTCTTTCAGCATGAAACATGGAAAATTGGATGCACTTGCGAAGAAGCAGGAAGCTCCAATTTGTATGCCATAGTACCAATATTTTGCAACACCTTGTAAGGACCATATTCCTTTGGCGATAATTTATTATCCTTCTTAGCTTGCTTGAGGGAGATTTTTTTGTATGGTTGTAGCCGTAAAAATACCTAGTCTCCTACATCAAAACTTCTCTCACTGCGATGTTGATCTGCCTGTTGTTCCATTTGATTTTGTGCCAAATTCATGTTATCCTTTAAGAGTTGGAGAACTTCTTGTTGATGCTCGATGTGATCTTCCACTACTTGAACCTTCAAATTTTCTCTCAAGGATGATGTGATGGAGGGTGGATGATATCCATAAAGTGCCATAAATGGGATCATTTTTGTTGTAGTATGGAAGGAAGTGTTATACTAGCATTCAGCGAGAGGTAACCACTTGACCCATTATGTTTTTTTATCAAATACAAAACAAAAAATATTTCCTTCCAAACATTTATTTACTATGTTAGTTTGACCATCATATTGTGGATGATAAGATGAGCTATGACTAATAGAGTACCCAAACAAGAAAATAACTTCGTCCAAAAATTTCCAGTAAAAATGGGATCTCTGTTGCTCACAATAACCTTTGGGTTTCCATGTAGCTTTTGAATTGTTTCCATAAATGTAGCAGCATCTGTACTAGCTTTAAATGGATGAGATAATGCACAAAAGTGTGCATACTTGGTAAGCCTATCAACTACCACCATGATGACACTCTTTCCTTCGGGCTTAGGTAAACTTGTGATAAAATCCGTTGAAATCTCCTCCCAACATTGGCTTGGAATGGGTAAAGGTTGTAAAAGACCTGAGGTCTCAATTGTCTCAACTATATTCTGCTGGCAAACTAAACCCAACATCTTTGCGACCCATTTTTGCTGCTCTTATGAAGATAGTCTTTGTTCCAAAAAGTGTTTAAGACTATCATGATCAGGTTTTACCTTGAAGTGTCTTCCCATTAGGTAAGGTCACCATTTATTTAGTGCATGCAGTATTACTAATATTTCCTTCTCATAAATAGCTTTCTGTAAACACTTTCCTTTGATTGAATGACTTTCAAAATAAATGGGTCTTAATTCTTGCATTAAAACAACACCAATTCCATTTCCCGAGGTATCACCACAATAAATATTTTTGTGAAGTCTAGCGTAGCTAAGACTGGTGCTAGGCACATTGCCTCTTTAAGATGTTCAAAGGCCTTAGTTGCTTCATGAGTCCATAAAAATGAATCTTTCTTCAATAATGTTGTTAGAGGTGCTGCTATTCTCCCATAATTTTTAACAAACTTGCGATAATACCTTTTTAACCCGAGAATTCCTCGCAACTGCTTAATGGTTGTGGGGACTTTCCATTCCCTAATGGCTTTAATTTTGTTAGGGTATACCTTAACACCCTTGTGGGATACAATATGACCCAGCTATTCCACCTCTTGTACTCCAAAAAAACACTTGGATGTTTTTGCATACAATTGTTTCTCCTGCAATAGTTTGAGCACCTTGTCAACATGTTGAACATGATCCTTCCAAGACTTGCTGTAGATTAGTATATCATCAAAAAATACTAGCAAAAATTTTCCAAGGAAGGGTTTTGAAAATGGAATTCATCAATCCTTGAAATGTAGAAGGTGCATTGGTAAGGCCAAAAGGCATGACCAAAAATTCATAATGACCGTCATGAGTTCGAAATATTGTTTTCGGAATATCTCCAGTCTTCATTCTAATTTGATGATATCCTGAATGAAGGTCCAACTTGGTAAAATAAATTGCTCCATGTAATTCATCCAATAATTCATCAATCACAGGAATGGGAAATTTATCTTTAATGGTGAGCTTATTAAGCTCCCTATAATCTTGACACATGTGCCATGATCCATCCTTCTTGTGTACCAATACTACAGGAGTAGAGAAAGAACTTTGACTAGGTTGAATTATACCAGCCTATAACATTTCTGTAATCATACTTTCAATTTCACTCTTTTGGACATAAGGATATCTAGAAGGCCCGATGTTTGGAGGAACACTTCTGGGAATCAAATGAATAGCATGATCATGATCACGAATATGTGGGAGTCCTTTGGGAGTTTCAAACACCTTGGAATGATTGTTCAAAACTTTTTGGAGATATGTAGAAATAAATGATTTTGATGTTAGAACTTCTAGTGAGCATAATTGTGCAATTACGCCTTGTTGTTCTTTCTTTAGAATCTTTGTCATGACATTAGAGCTTATTATATTTCTCGGCTTCCCTGCAATACCTCGTAATTCAAATTCCTTACCTTTTGAAAAAAAATTCAAGAAAAGTTCTTGAAAATTAAAAGCTACCATCCCCAAAGACTGTAACCATTGTACTCCTAGTACCACATCAACACCTCCATAGGAATCGTAAGGATTGGACTATTCAATACATATTCCTCCATGGTTAGCTTGATATTATGGCATTTTCCAGAGAAATTTATAGTTCCTCCATTTGCAACCATCACTTGACATTCTGGTGCTAGGTATAGGAAAAAATTCAATTCCTTGGCTACCTTACAATAAATAAAATTATTGGTACTACCTGAATCAATCAACACTATTACCTTTTTCTTCTTGATATGTCCTTCTATCTTAAGAGTTTGAGGAGTGGTAATTCCTGCCAATGCATTCCATGATATGGTCAGACTAATTTCTTCCTTTTCTAGGGTTGGTTCCTGGTGTATAACCTCTTCTTTTGAAAATTCTTGTTCATTTTCTTCTTCTTCTTCACAACCTATGTAAAATAATTTCTTCTTAGCACACTTATGACCTTTAGTGTATTTGATATCACAACTGTAGCAAAGCCCTTTTGCTCTTTTTTCTTCCAATTGTTGTGGTGTCAAACTTGTAGGTTGTGGAAATCTAGGAGTAGAATTACTTCCCTCTTTATAAAAGTGAGTGGTAAGCTTCCTTGTCGCCATAATTTTAAATTCAATTTTTCTTTCCAACCTGAATACCTTCTCCAATGAATCAGGTTCCAAAACACGAACTTCACGTTGGATGTTATCCTTTAAAGTACCTATGAAGAGATCAATCCTGTGTTACTCTGAAATATTAGTTACCCTTATATTCAATTTTTGGAAGTCCTCAGTGTGCTCCCCCATTGAACACTTTTGTTTAAAATTTATAAATTGGCTAAAGAATGTGTTTCTCTTTGTATACTCATAATGTGCTATCATTTCCTCTGTAAAAATTGACCAAGCGACAATTTTTTTACGGGAGCAAAGCCATCGATACCATACAAATGTATTTTGTTCTAAATGTAAAGTTGCAATGCGTACCTTTTGTGTGTTTTGTACATTATGGAGATCAAAATATTGCTCCATCTGTAGTATCCATGTTACAGGATCCTTTCCATCAAACTTCCTCACATCCATCTTTGAAATATCGTGGTTCTTCAATCCAACATTAGAGTTTATGAAATCAAGATTAACACGTATTTTATTCTCATCATGAGTTTCCTCTACTATCTTTTCACCATTAGGAAACATTTCTTGTATCAACTTTGTCAAACCTTCCATGTCTGCTTTTAGATCATTCTTCATGTTTTCCATTTTTTCATCGATCTTAGCGTCCATGTCATCCATCTTAGATTCCATGCCAGCTTCCATGCCATCCGTCTTAGCTTCCATGCCATCCATGTCATTCTTCAAAACATCCATCTTAGATTCCACGCACTTCTTCAAACCATCCATCTTAGTTTCCACACCTTTCTTCAAAACCTCCATGTCATTTTTTATTGCTCTTTGCAAGAGCGAAATTCGTTGCACTTTCTCTTGTAATTTTGATATGTCATGTTGCCATTCTTTGTCTTCATGAGCAGTAGTAGAGCCTTCTAAAGGATTAATGGGCGTTGAATTATTTTTAGGGGAAATTTTAGAATCCAATATTGATATCTATTCTACAATATGCCCTTGGAATTAATTCAACTTGATTCTTAAAAGAAGACTTATGCAATTCAGAAAAAAATACACACCTTTTACTTGCTTTTGAGGAGCTCATTATTGAAATTGAATTATCTCTATAATTGTGGATCTTTAGTATCTGAAATTTCGCCCTGTAGTAGCCCTTTGAAGCTTCTTTTAAATGCCATAGGTATGATTTGATTTGGATTATTCAAGACAAATGTATGTCCAATATCCCACAATGACCCAATTATGGACTAGTTCAGTAGAGAAAACTTGTATGACTTTCCACATGTCACTGTTTCCTCCTTTGGATCTAAAATTGATAGACAGAAGTATACAATCCATGTACTTGTGGTAACTTTATACAACATTCCAATCTGACACTCAGATAGAGAGTTATGAATATTTTACCATGATCACCTCTTCGAGATGAAATTCAGAAGCCTGAAAACGCCCTAAAGTCCACAGATAATATCTCTGCCAATATTTCAAACCAAGATCTGAAATTTTGTGAAAATCTTCCTCAGGATTTTAGCTTCGCACTCTAAAAATTTCAACTTCTAAACCTTCGTAGAAACAAATTTATTGTGAAAACACCATGATCATCTGTTTAGGTTAAATTGAGTAGCCTACAAAATTACCTACCTTCCACAGATTATATCTCCAAAAATATTGTGAACCAAGCTCTGAAATTTTGTGACGATGTTCCTCAATATTTTGTCTTCGCACTCTAAAAATTTCAGCTTCTAAACCTTTGTAGAAAAAAATTTATAGTGACAATGCCACGATGACCTGTTTGGAGTAGCCAAACCCTAGAATCCCAAAGCTCTGATACCAAATGTTGTGAAACCAGCTCCAAAAATAGAAGAAAAGAGATATCAACACCTTATGAATAATCCACTTCAATGGGGCAACCTCCAATACATTACATGAATGAAAAATTCTTGGATGATACAAATTACAAAACCTCATTTCTATATATAGGAGTCCATGGGGCCACAATGTAATCCTAGCCGACCTAACAATAATAATTTAAGGGCACAATAATAACAATATGGGGGTTACAGGGGTAGAATAATAACAATAAGGGGGTTATAATAACAATAATAAGGGACTATACTAGTAATATAGGGACCTAAAAACACAAAAGAAAGTATATCCATCTTCATATTGAGAGGTAAAGCTAACATATGATGGGAAGATTGAAGGACTGTAAAAGGCACAAAAGAAGAATAGTCATCCTTGAAAGAATTTGGGGAATATTTTCATGACAAGTATCTATGCAAGAGATATTTTGATAGAAAGGAGATGGAGTTCTATGAGTTCATATTGGGGAAAATGATACATGGTAAGTATGGAGCCAAATTCATGGAGTTTTTCAAGTATGTAACATGCACTAAGGAAGAAAACACAAATATTCAGAGGTATATTAGTGGAATAGCACAATCCTTCAAGGATAGAATTTATTTCAATGGGCCTAATACAATGGAGGATGAAACCATAAGATGAAGCATCATTATGAACAATCACAATTCATGAGGGAGTGGAAGGTTAAACGAAGCCTAAAATATAAAGAAAATGCCCATAAGAAAGTTTGAAAATCGCAAATTGTAGGAAAGAGAGAAAATATGGCTTCAATTGGTCAAGGTTGACCTCAACAAAGAGAAAAAAAATAGATATAGGTCATGCTATTGTCCTTGTGGGAGAACACAATCAAGGCGATATAAGGAATCCCCTAAAGCGTTGGAATTTCGAGGAAATCACCATAAGGTAGATTGTCCACAGTAGAAGGATGTTGGGCCATGATTTTATAATCTTCATGAAGCCTACATATTTAGATACATGGCTCTTAGTTTTCCCATAATTTAGGCACCAATAGAAAACATGTAAGCCTATCACCAGGATTCCATAATAAAAATGGAAGGTAAGCTATGCAATCAAGCTAATTCTATTTTGAACGAGTCTAGATCAAATTTCAATTATGCTAGCTCGGTGCTTGTATATTTGTGTCATTTGGCTAAGGAGGCACACATAGGATCATGGTTGGCTCAATTGGAAAAAATGAAAAGGAAAAGAGTTTAATTTTGGGTTGGATATTTCCAAATTGAATTTAATGACACATCGAACATTACAAATACTAATTTATTGTCACTAGGATATAGCGTATTGTTGGGTGGATTTGAGGCACATGCACTGCACCAAGGTATATTGATTTGAAAAGGAAATCTATTGCTCAGATGAATGTGGGGAAAGAATGATAAGGAAAGAGAAATCCTTGATTAGTAATATTAGTAATATCCATGCAGGCCAAGAGAATCTATAGGAAGAGATGCACCATATTGTTTTTGCAAATTTCTAACAATGCTTAAGCTAATAATAGCACTCGAGAAAGAGACAATGAAATTTTTTCAAAATATCTCATTTTAAAATAGATGTATTTCCTAAATAAATACCCATATTTCTTTCACATAGAGAGTGTTGGGTATGTGTTATATTATTTCTACGACTAGTCGCACATGTAAGTGGGTTAGATGGGGGGCGAGATCCCCCTCTATATGTTGCGTTGGGTGCAGCGGGGGGATCATAGGGGGGGAGACAACCCCCATTGTCTAGGGGTTCATAGGGGGTGGGTAGCCCCTTTGCACGGGGTCTACGGCAACGCACCAAGAAACATTTTTTCCTTATTTTTTGGTGGGCGTACCCCCCTATGGTTTTGTGCATGGATTTGCACATGGTTTTGGGGCATGATGATTTTTGTTCCCTGGTATTTTGTAGATCTGGTCAAGGTAAAGAAAGTTATGTTCTAATCCAGGGTTAAAGGATTTGGTTTATGGATGCTTTGACATGTATATATATATATATGTGTTGTAACACTAAAAGGAATATATTGAAAAATCGAGCTAGTAGTCTCGGTTTTGGGATCTAGGAGAAAAACCTATTCGTATATATATTTTATGTTTTATGCTATCATTATTATTTATTTTCTATCTCTAAGAATTCATTTGTAGATAATTTATGTCCAAGGTTAAAACCTACATTTGGGATTAGAGGTGTTTCAGCTTCAAGGGGATGCCTTTGCTACTGAGGGGTTTTTTTCTTAGGCTTATTGAAACCCTATTAAGTGGGAGATATGGATAATCGATTCTTACAGTGAAAGAAGATGACGAGCAGTGGAAAGAGAGCGATTGATAAATTTAATTGTCAGATTTTTGAGTTTTGGAAGCTCAAGATGGAGGATTTGCTGGTGGATAAAGATCAGTGGATCGCGATAGATACAGGTACTAAACCAACGACAATGTCAGGTGAAGGCTGTGTGAAGTTAGATCGAAAGGAACAGAGTAGAATACGGTTGTGTATCTCAGATTAGGTATTGTTGAATGTATCTAGGCAAGCTACGGTGAGGAATTTCTAGGTTAAGTTAGCGACTTTGTACCAATTTGAGTCTATGGTGAATAAATTGTTCCTACGGAAAAAGATGTATTACTTGAGGATGAAGGATGAAGACTCAGTGACAGAGCATATAAATGAATTCAATACTGTGGTAAGTCAGTTGTCATATGTTGATATTAAAATCTTATATGAAGATAAGTGCAACATTTTGTTGTGTTCTCTACCAGATTTGCGGGACAGTCTCATTATTGAAATATGTATCAATACAACTACCTTGAATTTTGATGAGATTGTCCCAGCCTTGCTGTCGGAGGAAATGAGATGAAGAAATATGGAGGTCCAGAAGGGAGATACCTTATCTATACAAGGAAGGCCCCAAAATAGAAACAAAAATAAGTTTTTATGTGGGAGATATAAATCTTGACGAAGATGTAAATCTCTAGGAAAGCCTGTAAAGGTGTGGTGGAAATGTCGAAAGGAAGGGCACAACAAAAAGGACTAAAGATCTAAAGCTCCTAAGAAAGGAAAGGGATTTGATGATTCTCCTTCCGTAGAGTCAAAAACCACCTCAAATGAAGGTGGGGATGTGTATTTTTCTTGTTCTTCAAATACACATGTAGATCATCAGGCATGGTTGATTGACTCAGGTGCATACTTTCACTTCACTCCCTATAGGAAGTGGTTCTACAAATATGAGAAGTATGATGGTGGTCATGTCTGCTTAGGAGATGATAGGATGTCCATAATCATCGGATGTGGAAATGTCAAGCTGAAGTTGCAAGGTTGAAGGATTAGAACACTTCCCGGTGTTCTAGATATTCCTGCATTGGCAAGAAATTTGATTTATGTAAGAAATATGGATGATGCAGGAGTAAAATAATGTTCGAGAAAGATACTTGCAAGATGGTTTAGGGAAGATTGGTATGAATGCGTGGAGTTTAGATTGGAACTCTGTATAAGCTTCAGGGTAGCAATTTTATTGATGGGTGTAACAATTTTGTGGTTCCTGAAAGTGGAGCGGAAAGCCTAGCGGTCTCTTGAGAAAAGATCATGCTATGGCCTCAAAGGCTTGGAAATATTGGAGAAAAGGTCCTTTAGATAATGCATGGTAATGGTATGGTATAAAGTATGTCTAATTTCTCTATGGATTTTGATTTCTGTGAACATTGTGTATATGGGAAATAGAATTGGGTGAGTTTTCCTTCTGGTGCTAAGAGGGAAAACAAGATATTAGAGCTTGTGCACAATGATGTGTTTGGACCTGTGTTGGTTTCATCACTGGGAAAGTATGTGTACTATGTTTCATTCATAGATGAATTCTCAAGGAAAACATGGATATATTTCTTTAGGAAGAAATATGAAGTCTTTAATAGATTTAAATAATTTAAGGCTCTCGTGGAAAACCAGAAATAGAATAAGATAAATGTGTTGAGGAAAGATAATGGTGGAGAGTTATGCAAGAAGTAATTTGAAGAGTTATGTAAGAATTGTGGTATATCACGAAAAAATGCTACTCCATACACACCTCATAAAAATGGAGTTGCAGAAGAATGAAAAAAACACTGATGGAAAAGGCAAGAAACATGCTCAATGGTACCGAGTTAGGACATGGATTTTGGGCAGAGGTACTGGAAACTGCATGTTACCTAGTTAATAAATCATCTTCATCAGTGTTGGAGGATAAGACTCCACATGATGAATGGACTAGTAAGAAAACCTCTCTTTCACATCTAAGGGTATTTGGATGTGATGCATATGTACATGTTCCAAAGGAGAAAAGGACTGAGTTGGATAATAAATATGAAGGGTGCATCTTTATTTGGTATAAGGATGGTTTAAAATGTTACAAGCTTTGGAACACGGAAACAAGGAAGGTTGTGTATAGTCAAGATTTGGTGTTTAGAGAGGTAAACGATTTTGTTAAACATGAACTCTTAACAAAAGAACCCGAGAAGATAGAGTGTGCACTAAAGGAGGATGAATGAGACTCTACAACATAACAAGATTCAAAAGAGGAAGAGCCACAACCTCTAGGTATGAGAAGATCATTTTGGGAAAGAAGGCAACTAGAAAGGTATAGTCCCTCTGCTTTTTGTTCAAATTTTTCTTTAACTATCACTGATGATGATCCCAGAACTGTCAGGGAGGCAGTGGATTTAGAGGATGGAAAACTCTCGAAGGAGGCCATGGTTGATTAAATGGTATCCTTGTACAAAAATAAGGCATGGGATCTGGTGGAGTTGTCGGCTGGAAGGAAGCCCATCGAGAGAAATTGGGTGTTTATGAAGATGATACATGTAGAAGGAAAGGTGTAGAAATACAAATCTCGGTTGGTAGAAAAAGGTTATTCCTAGGTGTCGGGAATTGATTTTGGTTATATTTTTTCTCCCATTTCTAAGGTTACTTCTATTAGATTACTTTTATCTGTTGCTGCTACATTTGATTTTCAATTAGAATAGATGGATGTGAAGTCAAAATTTCTTCATGAAAATCTAGAAGAGGAGATTTACATGAAGAAACCTGAAGGATTTACAGTAAAGGGTAAGAAAGTACTAGAATGTAGGTTAAAAAATTATTTGTATGGGTTAAAACAATCACGAAGGATGTGGTATAAAAAATTTAATACCTAAATAAGGGGACTTGGCTTCACCAAAAGAAAAGAGGATCATTGTGTGTATTTTAAATTTATTGGTAACCGTGTTGTTTATTTGGTCTTGTATGTGGATGATATGTTGATGATTGGAAATGAAAAAGAAATTATCCAGGATTTGAAGACCCAATTTTTCTCCAAATTCGACATGAAGGAACTTGGTGCTTTAGACTATATTTTAGGCATGGAAATTAAGAGAGACTGGGTAAATAGGATGCCCTATTTAAACCAGAGGAAGTATGGCGAGACAATATTGTACATGTTCAATATGCAGGATAGTAAACCTGTGAAGGTTCCTATTCTTGTAGGTGTAAATCTATCTGTTGAGTAGTGTCCCAAGACACAAGAAGAAGAAGAGGATATGTCTTGTGTTACATATGCAAGTACAGTTGGTAGCCTAATGTATGCAATAGTTTGTACTAGACCATACCTTGCACATGTAGTGGGAGTATTGGGCATGTTTATGTGAAAACCAGGGAAGGAGCATTGGAAAAAAGTGAAGTGGGTTTTCAAATATTTGCGTGGCACTAGTGATTATGTTTTGTTCTGCTAGGGAAGACTAGGATTGGAAAAAGTTTTGGACATTTGTGGTTTTTTTTATCTAGACTAGGCTGGAGATCTCGAAAAAAGAAGATCTACAAGTTGGTATGTGTTTAGCCTATTTCGAGGTGAAGTCAGTTGGATGAGTAAAAGACAGTCTGTAGTGTCTCTTTCAACTATAGAGGCATAATACATGGCATCCACTTGTGGAATCAATGAAGCACTTTGGTTGTAGGTATTGTGTTCAAGTATGGGGTTGGTGTAGTGAGATATAAGGATAGACTATGATAGCAAAAGTTCAATTTTATTTGCTAAGAACCCTTCTTATCATTCAAATATAAAGCACATTGATGTTTAATATCACTTTATGCGAGATATGGTTGAGGATAAAAATGTGTTGCTGGTAAAGGTGGAAACTTTGAAGAATGTTGTAGATGCATTCACGAAGAATGTGAGCACTCATAATTTTTCTTGGTTTAGAGAAAAAATGGGTGTTGGAGGGATGGACTAATGACTAAGCTCTCCTAGGGCCCTTGTGGAAAGAAAATCACAAGCGAGAGAATGTTGGATATGTGTTATATTGTTTCCACGACTAGTCGCACACGCGAGGGGGTCACAAGTGGGGTGAAAGCCCCCCCTGTACATTGTTTTGGGCGTAGCGAGGGGGGGGCAACAATCCCCCACTATCTAGGGATTCACAGGTGGAGGGAAGCCCCTTGTGTGGGGTCTGTGGAAGCACCTCTTGATATTTTTTTTCCTCTTATTTTTCGGTGGGAAGACCCGCCTATGGTTTTTTGCATGGGTTTGGAGATGGTTTTGTGGCATGATGGTTTTCGGCCCTTGGTATTTTGTAGATCTAGTCAAGGGAACTACCATTATTTTCTAATCTAGGGTTAATGGATTAGGATTTATGAATGCTTCAAGATGTATATATATGTGTTGTAACACTAAAAGTAATATAATAAAAAATCAAGCTGGTAGTCCCGGTTTGGGGATCGAGGGGAAAAATCTTTGTGTATACCTGTTCTTTGTTTTATGCTATCGCTATTATTTTTTTTTTGTCTTTAAGAATTTGTTTGCAGATAATTTATGTAGAGGGGTAAAACCTACATTTGGTATAAGAGTTGTTTCAGCTTTAAGGGGACGCCTTTTTTTCTGAGGGATTTTTTGCTCGGGCCTGTGGTAGACCCTACTCAATGGGATATCTACAGGATCAATTCTTGGGGTGAAAGAAGATGGTGAGTAGTGGAAAGATAGATCTCTAGAAATTTGATGGTCAGAGTTTTGAGTTGTGGAAGCTCAAGATGGAGGATCTTCTGGTGGATAAAGATCAGTTGATCATGATAGATCCAGGTACTAAACCAATGATAATGTCAAATGAATATTGAGAGAAGTTGGATTGGAAGGAAAAGAAAATAATATAGTTGTGTATTTCAGATTCGGTATTTTTGAATGTATCTAGGGAAGATCTAGTGAAGAATTTATGGGTCATGTTAGGGACTTTGTACTAATCTAAGTATCTCGTGAATAAATTGTTCCTATTGAAAATGTTGTATAACCTGAGGATGAAGGATGGAGTTTAGGTGACAGAGAGTCTGATCACCTTCAATACTGTTGTAAGTCAGTTGTCATCTATTAATATTAAAATATTAGATGAAGAGTAGTGAACCACTGTTTTGTGTTCTCTACCAGATTTGTGGGACAATGTGGTTATTGCAATAGGTAACAATACAACTACCTTGAATTTTGATGATGTTTTCTTAGCCTTGCTATCGGAGGAAATGAGATAGAGAAATATGGAGGGCCAGAATGGAGATGCCTTATAATTATGAGGAATGTCCCATAACATAAACAAAAATAAGTTTGCGAGTGAGAGATCTAAATCTAGAGGGAGATCTAAATCTCTAGGAAAGCCTGTAAATGTGTGCTAGAAATGCGGAAAAGAAGGGAATTAAAAAAAGGATTGTAGATATAAAGCTCCAAAGAAAGGAAAGGAATCTGATGATGGTCCTTCTGTAGAGGCAAAACCCACCTCATATGAAGGTGGGGATGTGTATTTCGCTTCCTCTTCAAATACAAATGTAGATCATGAGGTATGGTTGATTGACTTAGGTGCATCCTTTAAGTTCACTACCCATAGGGAGTGGTTCTACGAGTATGAGAATTATGATGGTGGTGATTTCCTCTCAGGAGATGATAGGAAGTCCATAATCATCAGACGTAGAAAGGTCAAGTTGAAGATGCAAGGTGGAAGGATTAGAACACTTCTAAGTGTTCTGAATATTCTTGCATTGGCGAGAAATCTAATTTATGTAAGAAAGATAGATGGTGCAGGTGTAAAAAGATTTATTGAGAAGGATCCCTGCAAGATGGTTCGGTGAGCACTCGTATTAATGCAGGGAGTTTGGATTGAAGCTCTATAAAAAGTTTCAGGGTAGCACTGTTATTGATGGGTGCAACAATTCTATGGTTCCTGAAAGTTGAGTGGAAAGCCTAGCAGTCTCTGGAGAAAAGACCATGCTATGGCATCAAAGGCTTGGAAATATTGGAGAGAAGGTCCTTTGGATAGAACACCATAGTGGTATGGTAGAAGGTATGTCTAATTTATTTTTGGATTTGGATTTCTGTGAACATTGTGTATATGGGAAGAAGAATAAAGTGACTTTTCCTTTTGGCGCTAAGAGGGCAAACAAGATATTGGAGCTTGTGCATAGTGATGTGTTTGGACATGTGCCGGTTCCCATCACAGGGAAAGGTTGTGTACTATGTCTCATTCATAGATGAAACACATGGACATATTTCTTGAGGAATAAATATGGAGTATTTGACAGATTTAAAGATTTTAAGGCTCTGGTGGAAAACCTGACAAAGACGAACATAAAGGTGTTAAGGATAGATAATGGTGGATAGTTTTGAAAGAAGGAATTTGAAGAGTTCTGTAAGAAGTGTGGTATAACACGACTAAAGACTACTCAATATACACCTCAAAAAAGTGGAGTTATAGAAAGAATGAATAGAACACTGATGGAAAAGGCAAGAAGCATGCTCAATGGTACCGATCTAGGACATGAATTCTGGGCAGAGATAGTGGAGACTGCATGTTACCTAGTTAACAAATCACCTTCATCAGCATTGGACTATAAGACTGCACATGAGGTATTGACTGGTAAGGAAACCTCTCTTTCACATCGGAGAGTATTTGGATGTGATGCATATGTACATGTTCCAAAGGAGAAAAGTACCAAGTTGGATAATAAATCTTAAAGATGCAAGTTTATTAGGTATAAGGATGGTTTAAAAGGTTACAAGATTTGGAACCTAGAAATAGGGAAGGTTGTGTACAATCGAGATATGGTGTTTATAGAGGTTAAAGATGTTGTTAAACATGAAGTCCTACCAAAGGAGCCCGAGAAGATAGAGTTTGAGATAAAGGAGTATGAATTAGACTCTACAATAGAACAAGATTCAGAAGATGAAGAGCCACAAACTCTATCTGTGAGAAGATTGGTTTGGGAAACAAGGGAGCCATAAAGTTATATTCCATCTGATTTCTGTTCAAATTTTTCTTTAACTATCACTGATGATGATCCAAAAACTGTCAGGGAGGAAGTGGATTCAAAGAATGGAAAACTCTGGAAAGAGGCTATGGTTGATGAAATGGCATCCTTGGACTTGAGGAATGAGATTTGTTGGAGTTGTTAGCTTTAAGGAATCCCATTGGGAGAAAATGGGTTTTTAAGAAAAATATGAATGTGGAGAACAAGGTTGAGAAATACAAAGCTCGAGTGGTAGAAAAAGGTTATTTCCAGGTGTCGGGAATTGATTTTGGTGATATTTTTTCTCCTGTTTCCAAGATTACTTCTATTAGATTAGTTTTATCTGTTGTTATTGCATTTTATTTTGAGTTAGAACATATGGATGTGAAGACAACATTTCTTCATGGGGATCTAGAAGAGGATATCTACATGAAGGAGCAGGAAGCCCTTATGATGAAGGGTAAGAAAGAATTGGTACACAGGTTAAAATTATATGTATGGGTTAAAAGAGTCACCAAGGACACGGTATCAAAAATTTGATACCTATATACGGTGATTGGCTTAACCAGAAGCAAAGAGGATCATTGTTTTAATTTTAAACTAATTGGTGACCGTGTTATTTATTTGGTCTTATATGTAACTGATATGTTACTGATAGGATATTAAAAAGAATTTATTTAGGATTTTAAGACCCAATTTTTCTCGAAATTCAACATGAAGGATATTGGCGTTGCAAACTATATTTTGGGCATGGAAATTAAGAGATATTGGGCAAAGATGGAGCTATGGTTAAACCAGAGGAAGTATGTCGAGACAATATTGTAGAGGTTAAATACGAAGGATATTAACGTGGTGAAGGTTCCTATTCCTGTAGGTGTAAAGCTATATGTTGAACATTTCCCCAAGACACAAGAAGAAGAGGATGATATGTCCCGTGTTCCATGTGAACGTGCATTGGGTAGCCTGATGTACACAATGGTATATACTAGACCACACATTACACGTGCAGTGGGAGTATTGAGTAGGTTTATGTCAAAACCAGGCAAGGAGCATTGGACAACAATGAAGGGTTTTTTTAGATATTTGCGTGGCACTAGTGATAGAAATATTGGATAGAGCTTTGGACATCAGTGGTTTTGTTGATGCATAATGGGTTGGAGATATGGACAAAATAATATTTACAAGTGGGTATGTTTTTATCTTATTTTGAGGTGAAGTCAGTTGGATGATTAAAAGACAATCTGTAGTGGCTCTTTCAACTACAGAGGCAAAATACATGGCAGCCACTCACACAAGTATGGAAGTAGTTTAGTGTCAGAGATTATGTTCAAGTATGGGGTTGGTGTAGTGAGATATTGGGATAGAATGTGATAGACAAAGTGAAATTTTCTTGGCTAAGAACCCTTCTTATCATTCAAAGAAAAATCACATTGATGTTCAATATCAATTTGTGAGAGATATGGTTGTGGATAAAAAGGTGTTGATGGTAAAGGTGGCCTCTTTGAAGAATGTTGCAGATGAATTTATGAAGTTTGTGAGCACTCATAACTTCTCTTGGTGTAGAGAAAAAATGGGTGTTGCAGGGCTGGACTAATGACTAAGCTCTCTTTTGGTCCCCTGCGAAAAGAAAAAAACAAGTGGGAGAATGTTGAGTATGTCCTATATTGTTTCCACAAATAGTTGCACACGAGAGGGGGTGAAATCCCCCCATGTATGTTGTGGCGGGTGCTGCGGGGGGGTCATGGGGGGGCGAATGCCCCCCTTATTCAGGGGTTCGGAGGGGGCGGGTAATCCCCTACTCAGGGTCTGGGGTAGTGCCCCTTGAAATTTTTTTCCTTATGTTTCTATGGGTGAACCTACCCATGGTTTTGTGCATGGGTTTGAACATGGTTTTGGGGCATGATGGTTTTCAACCCATAGTATTCTGTAGATCTAGTCAAGGGAACTATGGTTATGTTCTAATCGAGGGCTAATGGATTGGGAGTTATGAATGCTTCGGCATGTATACATATGTGTTGTAACACTAAAGGGAATATAATGAAAAATCAAGCTGGTAGTCCCATTTTTGGGATCCAGGGGAAAAATCTCTATGTATATCTAATTTATGTTTTATGCTCTCGCTATTGTTTATGCTCTGTATTTAAGAATTCATTTGTGGATAATTTTTGTATAGGGTTAAAACCTACAATTGGTATCAGAGTTGTTTCGGCTTCAAGGGGATGGCTTTGCTGCTGAGGGGTTTTTTGTTCGGGCCTGTCATAGACCCTATTCAATGGGAGATTTGTGGGATCAATTCTTGTGGTGAAAGAAGATGGCGAGAAATGGAAAGATAGAGATTGATAAATTTAATGGTCAGAGTTTGAGTTGTGGAAGGCCAAGGTCTGGCGGTGGATAAATATCAATGGATCGCAGTAGATCCAGGTGCTAAACGAACAACAATGTTACATGAAGACTGGCGAAGTTTTATTGGAAGGAAAAGAGTATAATACGGTTGTGTATCTTAGATTCAGTATCGTTGAATCTATCTAGGGAAGCTAAGATGAAGACTTTGTGGTTCAAGTTAGGGACTTTGTACCAATCTAAGTCTCAGGTGAATAAATTATTCCTATAGAAAAATCTGTATAACCTGAGGATGAAGGATGGAGACTCGGTGACAGAGCATATGAACCCCTTCAATACTATGGTAAGTCAGTTTTCATATCTTGATATTAAAATCTCACATGAATATAAATGCATCAGTTTTTTGTGTTCTCAACTAGATTCGTGGGATAGTCTAGTTATTGCAATATGTAGCAATACAACTACCTTGAATTTTGATGATATTGTCTCAACCTTACTATCAGAGGAAATGAGAGGGATAAATATGGAGGGCCAGAATGGAGATTCCTTAGTTGTACGAGTAAGGTCCCAAAACATAAAAAAAATATGTTTTCAAGTGGGAGGTCTAAATGTAGAGGGAGAATTATATCTCGAGGAAATCCTGTAAAGATGTGCTGGAAATGTGGAAAGGAAGGGAAATACAAAAAGTACTGCAGATCTAAAGCTCCTGACAAAGGAAAGGGATATGATGATGCTCATTCTGTAGAGGAAAAAACCACCTCAGAGGAAGGTGGGGATGTGTATTTGCCTTCTTCTTCAAATACACATGTAGATCATGACGCATGGTTGACTAACTCAGGCACATCCTTTCACTTCACTCCCCATAGGGAGTGGTTCTGCGAGTATGAGAAGTATGATGGTGGTAATGTATTCTTAGGAGATTATAGGAAGGCTAGAGTCGTCGAACATGTAAAATACAAGTTGAAGCTGCAAGGTGGAAGGATTAGAACACTTCCTGGTGTTATGCATATTCCTACATTGGCCAAAAATCCAATTTCTGTAAGCAAGATGGATGATGTAGGTGTAAAATTAATGTTTGAGAAATATACCTACAAGATGGTTCGGTGTTAGGTCCCTATATCACTAGCATAGTCCCTTATTATTGTTGGGGAGCACTGCTATTAATGAGGGGAGTTCAGATTAGAATTATGCACAAGCTTCAAGGTAGAACTTTTTTTGATGGGTGCAAAAGTTCCGTGGTTCCTGAAAGTGGAGCAGAAAGCCTAGCGGTCTCTGGAGAAAAGACCATGCTATGGCATCGAAGGCTTAGACATATTGGAGAGAAGGGCCTTTGGATACTGCATGGTAATTGTATGGTAGAAGGTATGTCTAATTTATCTTTGGATTTCAATTTTTGTGAACATTGTGTATATGGGAAGCAAAATCGGATGATTTTTCATTTTGGTGCTAAGAGGATGCACAATATATTAGAGCTTTTGCATAGTGACGTGTTTGGATCTGTGTCGGTTCCATCAAAAGGAAATTATGTGTACTATGTTTCATTCATAGATGAATTCTCAAGGAATAAATGGATATATTACTTGAGGAAGAAATATGAAGTCTTTGACAGATTTAAAGAATTTAAGGCTTTGGTGGAAAACCAGACAGAGAAGAAGTTAAAGGTGCTGAGGACAGATAATGGTGGGGATTTTTGTAAGAAGGAATTTGAAGAGTTACGTAAGAAGTGTGGTATAGAATAGTAGAAGACTACTCCATACACACCTCAGAAAAATGGAGTTTCCGAAAGAATGAACAAAACATTGATGGAATACAAAAGAAGCATGCTCAGTGGTACCGAGTTAGTACATGAATTCTGGGTAGAGGTAATGGAGACTACATGTTACCTAGTTAACAAATCACCTTCATTAGTGTAGAAGGATAAGACTACACATGAGGTATGGACTGGTAATAAGCCCTCTCTTTCAAATATGAGGGTATTTGGATGTGATGTATATGTACATGTTCCAAAGGATAAAAGGACCAAGCTAGATAATAAATTTGAAAGTTGCATCTTTATTGGGTATAAGGATGGTTTTAAAAGGTTACAAGATTTGGAACCCAGAAACAAGGAAGGTTGTGTACAGTTGAGATGTGGGGTTTAGAGAGGTGAAATATGTTGTTAAACATGAAGTCCTACCAAAGGAACCTGAGAAGATAGAGCTTGAGCTAAAAGAGGATGAACCATACTCTATAAGAGAACAAGATTCAAAAGAGGAAGAGCCAAAAACTCTAGTTTTGAGAATATGGGTTTGGGAAAGAAGGAAACCATAAAGGTATAGTCCATCTACTTACTATTGAAAATTTTATTTAAATATCACTGATGATGATCCAAAAACTATCAGGGATGCAGTGGATTCATAGGATGGAAAAATTTGGAAGGAGACCAGGGTTGATGAAACGACATCCTTTCACAAAAATGAGGCATGGGATCCGGTGGAGTTTCTGGCTAGAAGGAAGCCCATCGGGAGAAAATGGGTGTTTAAGTAGAAGATGAATGTATAAGGCAAGATGGAGAAATACAAAACTCAGTTGGTAGAAAAAGGTTATTCCCAGGTGTCGGGAATTGATTTTGGTGACATTTTTTCTCCTATTACCAAGGTTACTTCTATTATATTACTTTTATCTATTACTGCTAAATTTTATTTTGAGGTAGAACAGATGGATGTGTAGACAACATTTCTTCACCACGACATGGAAAATAAGATCTACATGAAGCAACCTGAAGGCTTTAAGGTGAAGGGTAAGAAGGAACAAGTATGCAGGTTAAAAAGGTCTCTGTATTGTTTAAAATAGTAACCAAGGATGTGGTATTAGAAATTTGATACCTATATACGGGGACTTGGCTTCACCAGAAGCAAAGAGTATCACTGTGTTTATTTTAAATTAATTGGTGACCATGTTATTGATTTGGTCTTATATGTGGATGATATGTTTTTGATTGGAAATGACAAAGAAATTATCCAGGATTTGATGAACCAGTTGTTCTACAAATTTGACATGAAGGATATTGGTGCAACAAACTATATTTTGGGCATGAAAATTAAGAGAGATAAGGAAAAGAGGAAGCTCTGCTTAAACCAGAGGAAGTATGTTGAGACAATATTGCAGAGGTTCAATATGAAGGATAGTAAACCGGTGAAGGTTCCTATTGTTAGGGTCCTATAATAATAGGATTCATAATTTTGAATTGAATTTGATTAGTCTTTAAATATGTACATACTTTTCTTTCTGCAAATTTTTTTTCCCATATTAGAAATATTAAAAAATGTAAAGATGGTAAAATTCATAAAAGAAAAATAGGACTGAAAGAAAAAAGATAAAAAAGAATATAAAAAATGAACCCTGAAAAAAAGAAGATATAAAATAGATCATGAAAGTGATGCAAATTCAAATGCCACTACTATTTACTTCACTTTGAGAAATAATATTGTGTGCACCTTGTCGAAAAATGCCACAATCCATGAAGGTCAAACTGCTTAATCTTGATCTTTCATGCTGATAGATAGAGAATAAAGATCTAGCCAAACTGTTTAATCTTGGAAAATTAGTAGTTAGGTAGAGAATAATAAGGAGCTCAACAATTTAATCTAAGCCCTTGGAAGAAATAATGATAGAATTAGTTAGTTTGTTGTTAAAAAGAAAATAAATAAGGGTTTTCAAGCTCAAATTCACCCATGTAAATGAAGATAAAATGTTAGGGTAGTTGATGGGTAGGTAGAAGCAGTTTTCACAAGGAATTGATAGTTTTCCTAGTCCCTTCAAATTAATTCTCTTTGTAAAAATTCCCTTTCCCCTTCATTTTAATTTTTCCCCTTACTTCTCTTTTTTTTCCCTATAAAAAATCCCTTTTCCTAAGTTAAAATGCATATTTTCATTTGGAAAAGTAAAATCCCTTTATTAATTTCCATTTCATTCATAAATTATATTAAGTCTAATGATTAAAATAATTAGTTGGGCCCCATTGCTATAAACTCACCCGATATTATTTTAGAATCCTTCCTTATTGTATTTTTACATTCCCCCTGTATTTTATAATCCCTCACTTATTTCACATTTTAGTGTACATTATTAACATTTAAATTTAATATATTAGCTCCATTTACATACATGTACCCCGTATTTAATTAATTCCCTTACATATATTTCCAAACCCTTGTTTTCTTTTATAACCCATGGTTTAAATTCCCCACATGTGATATATTTTGTACCCACTTACTATAATCCCACCTATACATAGGTCCCATTGTTATATAAACCCGAACAGCATATATATCACATAACTTCTACATTGAATTTTCCCGGGCCTCGCGTATCAGAAACCCCGACCAAATTCAATGCTATTTGCCAATTGTCAGATCTACACTGACTAGATCTGACGACCCGTAATCCTTTTCGCATGCCCGATAGCAAATTCTTTAACCACCCCCCAACCTTGCGAAATGCGTGGTTTACAGATCTCTACTACACGTACATGGCACTATTTCATTTGAATGCATCCTCAAGATTTATACCACCTACCACCTTTCGCTCATGCAAAAAACACTGGGCTGTATTCTTTCCCGTTACGAAAACCACCTTGCCATTTGAATTAACCTCACTTTTTAATGATAATAAATAGTGATTAAAATGCATATTAGCCGCCCTTTCTAAGTCTTTTTTACCATTTTGGTTACAATTTCCACATAATAGAGACTACTGACCTATTTCCAAGAAACCAATCACTTTTCCGACCTTATTTCAAGCCATTTTACTAGAAATAAAGACTATTTGCTACTACAGCTAGTACATAACCTGATTTGAAGCTTTATAAACACCAAAACAACCTCAGAATTTTTCTGATGCCTTAGAATCCTTATGCAAACTAAAAACCTCATTTTCTCCCGGTATTCCGTAGTGTTTAGGCATGTTTTATTAATATAAAGAGAAAATAATAAGTAATTAGATCATTTAGAAGCCTCTACAAACCTGAAGAAAGCCCTCTTTCCTTCCAATCCTTTTCTGCAGACCCTAGTTTTCTTTTCACAGAGTTCTTGAGGTCCCGAGACTATTTTTAAGTCAAGAGGTTGCAAAAGGAATAGAATTTCTAGGGGAAGCAAAGCAAAACAGGTCATGAGAGGTAGCATGAAAAATGGTAAGAAACCAATGTGCATAAAATAGCAATAAGTTCATCACATGATGTCTTCAAGTGGGCAGCACTACATACAATCATTGTAAAGGTATCATTGTACTAAGTCATTGTAAATACATTATTGTACAAATTGTACTAGTGTCTATTTGCCAAGAGTTGAAGAGATAATGTCGGGTGGTCTAGGATCATCATTAAATGGTTGTTTCATAGTTGGGGTTATGGTCTAGTGTGTCTTATTCTTCTACATCATTCAATATCATTGTAAAGTGGACCATTTTCCTTGGTACTGGAGTCCATTCTTCTTTTATTCTTCTACCGGGTGGTAGGGTGGTGTTAGGGTGAGTTGTAGCTCATTGGGTGTTGGGGCATCCATTCAGTTGACTACTAAAGAATCAGGGGCATTGGAGTGTCCATCCAGTGGGAGCTGGAGAAGAATTATTTTCTAGATTCTAGGAAGTTGGAGCTTTATTTTCAATTGGAGTTGAATATTAAAGAATTATTAGAAAAGCATTAGGTGGTTTTTGTCCCGGAGTGGGTTTCCACCTTAAAAACTGTGTCAATTTTTGTTCCTTTTGTTTACTTATATCATTGTACAAACATTGATAATAATTGAAGATTAACTAATGCTCTAATTGAAAGGAATATCGATTCACCCCCCCTCTCAGTATTTCGAACAATTGGTATCAGAGCTTGGTTCCTTTAATAGCAGTTTAACAGCTTAAAGGAGGTCATGGAGCATGCCAAGAATGGTGTACCTCTATTCAATGAAAATAATTATGCACTCTGGAAAGGAAGAATGGAGGTCTATCTCTTGGCGCAAGGTTATGAAGTATGGGACACTGCTAAAAAATGGATTTACATCAACCACGGATGAACAAGGTAAGAATAATTTGGTAAATGATGCAAAAGAAAATAATATTATTATCAGTGGACTTATTGAATCTGCTTATCATAAGGTATTGGGTTGTAAAACCACCAAAAATTTATGGGACAAGCTTGAGAATATATATGTAGGTGACTCAAATTTCAAAGAAGCAAGGCTTCAAATCTATAAAGAAAAATTTGAGCAACTCACAATGAAAGAAGATTGCAACATTGTTGCATACTTCCAATACGTTGATGAAATAACCAATAATCTGGAAGGATTGGGAGAGACAGTTGACGAGAAGACTATTATATGAAAGATTCTTAGAACGTTACCAGGGAGATTTAACCCAAAGGTATCAGTCTTAGAATACAGTGCAAATCTGGACAAACTCAGCAAAGAGGAATTACATGGAGTTCTCATAGCATATGAAATGAGACTTGATGAAGAAGAGGGTACTTCAAATCTAGCAACTGCATTCGTTTCATCTAGGAAAATCAATAAGGACAAGCAACCTTCAATTGAAATGACATGCACCTGCAAGTTTGAAGAAAAGGGAGATGATGGCGAAGGTCTTTCAGATGAAGAATATGCTTACTTAATGAGAAAACTAAAAAATCGTAAGAGAAAATTCAAAGGTAAACTTCCATTGATATGTTTTGGTTGTGGTGAGGTTGGGCATTTCATAGCAAAATGTCTGAAAAAAAGTTATGGCATCTCAAAAGGAAAGAAAGGCTTTAAGAAATTCAACAAGCAAGGAAAAAAGATATGATCCAAAGGAACTTTCTCTCTAAAGAAGATAGCTCATCATTCGATGAAGAAGGTGACAGCAAAGAAGAAACCAATGAGAAAGTATTGTTTATGGCCAAACACAATAAATAAGAAGTATCAAACAATGAAGAAGAAGGGTTTACCATAGAAGAATTTTATAAGGAGGAAATCAAGCTTATAAAAGAGCTCAATGCTGAGAAGATCTGTTCCAATACTCTTGAAGAACAAGTTCAAGGTCTCAAAATTGAATTTGAAGAACACAAATGTATTGAAGAGTCACTTCAAAAGAAGTTGGAAGAAAGAAACCAAGAAAGGAAAGCATTAGAAACTGAAGTAGTCTCATTGTGTAAGGAAGTGAAGAAGGGAAAAAATTTCCAAAACTATGCCAACAACTTAAGGGCATTGGAAGAACTCATCAACAATCAATGATCTTACAATGATAGAACTGGCCTCGGTTACAAATAAGAAGAAGCATGACCTTCTACAACAAAATACAATGAACCTATGAGATCTGACATACATGTAGACTTCATTGTAAAATATTCGCAAGCACACCCTTGGAAGACAATTCCTCGACGAATATTTCCATCCAGGTACCAACATATTTTTCATAGCTATTGTTATTCATGTGGAAAATTTCGTCATAAAGTTGTAGAATGTCACACGTACCCTAGGAACCAATACAATTCCAGGATATACTTAAAATATGAACTTCCTAGGGCTCAACGAAACATAAATAGATTTTAACATTTAAGAAATAATATGGAATGTTACAAATGTTAGAACTTTGGACACATAGCCAGAGACTACAGACTTGAAAATCCTCCAGAATAATCTTCGAAGCCACAGAATGAACGAACATGGAAGAAGAAGAAGACTGATAATTGTGCTCTCGCTCTCAAGGCTCAAAACAACAAAGATGTGTGGTATGTTGACAGCAGTTTCTCAACACATATGACTAGAGATAGAAGGAAATTTCTATTCTCTGAAAGAGAAGGATGGAACCATATCCTTTAGAAATGATGGATCTTCAAATGTTATAGGATCAAGTACCATCACTCTCGAAAGAAAAGATGTTATAGCCAAGAATGTTCTATTGGTTGAAAACATGAATCACAATTTTCTCAGTGTTGGAAAAATATGTCATCAAGGACACACAATGCTATTCAACTCCAGAAAATGTGAAATCAGGAAAGGTAGGTATGGTAAAATTGTGGCTACAGCAAGTCGAGCTCCAAACGACATATATGTTCTAGATGAAGAAACTAAAGCATGTCTACTAGCTAAAGAAGATGAAATTTGGTTATGGCACAAACGAATGGGTCACATAAACTTTGAAAATCTTGTCAAGATAATAAAAAAGGAAACAGTACCAGAAATGCCAAAAATATAAAAACCTTCCAACACACTATGTGAGGCCTGTTGGCATGGCAAGCAGACAAAATTCCAATTTAAAACAAAATAACTCTTTGCATAACATCCATTGGAATTGATACATATTGATCTATGTGGTCCTATGAGAACAAAAGGCTTAGATGGAGAATTGTAGTTCATGTTAACGATAGATGACTATACTAGGATGACAGCTGTCAGTTTCCTAAAGAAAAAATCTAAAGCATTTGAGTTCTTTAAGATCTACAAGGATTTGTTTGAAAATGAAACTGATTTGAAAATAAAGTGTCTAATATCAAATAATGGTGGATAATTCACTTCCAAATTATTTTAGAAATACTGTGACGAAAATGGAATAAAAAGACAATTTTCAACAGCACGAACACCTCAGCAAAATGGAGTTGCTGAAAGAAAGAAAAGAACCGTACAGGAAATGGGTAGAACAATGTTGAAGGACTCAAAATTGGATGAAAATTTTTGGGTTCAACCAATTGATAAGACAGTATTCATTATCAACCGAAGTCTTCTAAGAAATAATTGCAACAAGACTCCATATGAATTATGGAAAGGAAAACCAGCTAATGTAAAATATTTCAGAATCTTCGGAAGCAAATGTTGTATCAAAAGAGAAGATAAAAATTTGGATAAGTTTGAATCACATGTTGATGAAGGTATCTTTTTAGTTACTCGCGCAAAATAAAGGCCTATAAATGTTATAATCTAAGACGAAAACAAATAGTAGAGAGCATAAATGTTACAATTGACGAATATGGTGTTCTAGCGAATAATGATGAGGATCTAGAATCTTTGAAACTTGAGACAGAGGCTAGAAAAGACAGATAAAATTGTAGAACAAGAAGCAACTATCAATGAGGAAGAAGTAAACAATGATCATCAAGATATACCAGAACAACAAAAATAAGCTCCTCCAAGGAGAAAAAAAGAATGGATTCAAAAGAACCATCCATAAAATCAAATCATTGGTGACATAAATGAAGGTCGACAGCTTTGTTCATCACAACAAGTTCACATTGCTTTTCTAGCAACCTTTGAGCCTAGAAGTTTTGAGGAAGCCAGCCAGAATGAACATTGGGTAGCAGCTATGAATGAAGAATTGGATCAAATTGAGAAGAATAACACTGGGAATTAGTTCCACGACCAAAAGATAAAAATGTCATTGGGATTAAATGGGTGTTCAGGAACAAATTGAATGAATATGGGCAGGTTACCAGAAACAAAGCAAGATTTGTTTGAAAAGGCTATGCACAAGTGGAAGGAATTGATTTCAACGAAACATTTGCACTAGTTTCCAGAATGGAAGCCATCCAAATGTTTCTCACCTATGCATGTTCAAGAAAAATCAAAACCTACCAAATGGATGTTAAGTCAACATTTCTAAATGGAGAATTAGAAGAATAAGTTTACATCGAACAACCTGAAGGTTTTCTACTATAAAAAAAAGAAGATTATGTTTGTAGGTTAAAGAAGGCTCTATATGGTCTCAAGCAGGCTCCCAGAGCATGGTATGCTTGTCTTGATGGATATCTACGTCAACAAGGGTTCAAGAAAGGTACTGTTGAAAGCAATCTTTATGTACAAATAGATAAAGATAATTTAACAATCGCTAAGGTATATGTGGATGATATAATATTTGGTAGCAATGATAATCGACTAAGTAAGAACTTTTTTACAAATATGCAAAGTAAGTTCGAGATGTCTTTACTTGGTGAGTTGAAATACTTCTTAGGGCTTCAAATATCTCAGCAAGAGAAAGGAATATTAATATGTCAAGCCAAGTACATCAAGGAATTGCTCAAGAAATTCAAAATGGAAGATTGCAAACCCATCCTTACTCCGATGGTAATAGGTTGAAAATTGAGCATAGACGACTCATTTAAGGATGTGGATTAGAGGTTGTATAGATCTATGATTGGTAGTCTTCTATATGTAACAGCCTCTCGGCCAGATGTTATGCAAGCAGTTGGACAAGTAGCAAGATTCCAAGCAGCACCAAAAGAATCACATATTATTGCCGTCAAAATAATTCTTCGATATCTAAAGGGCACAGAAGAATATGGCTTTTGGTATCCCAAGGGTAACAATCTCATTATTCAAGCCTTTACAGATGCAGATTGGGCAGGAAGCATTGATGATCGTAAGAGTACTAGTGGAGCAACATTCTATCTAGGTGGTTGTCTCGTATCATGGTTGAGCAAAAAACAAACTTCAATCTCGTTATCTACAGCGGAAGCATAATACATTGCAACAACATCATGTTGTACTCAAGTCCTTTGGATGAAACAAACTTTGCAAGATATTCAAGTACAATTCAGTGAGCCTATTCCCATATTCTGTGACAACACTAGTGCCATCAGCATCTCCAAGAATCCTATCATGCATTCAAAAACAAAACACATTCCGATCAAATATCATTTTGTTAGAGAACAAGTCGCTGAAAAGAATATCAAACTTGAGTATGTTTGTACAAAAGAACAAATTTCTGATATCTTCACTAAACCTTTACCTCATGAAGCATTTGAATATCTTCGTCAAAAGCTTGGGATTCTCCCAAGTTCTCATTAGATTATAGGTCTGCAGGATGGTTGTGTGCCAGGGGGAGTGGAAGTGTGTACAAGTCCGCAGGATGGTTGTGTTTCAGGGGGAGTTACCCTTTGCCATTAATGTCAAAGGGGGAGATAATGTTGTAGGAAGAGGTGTCATGATTGCAGGGGGAGTACTTGTGTTGCCATCAATTCCAAAGGGGGATATTGTTGATCAATGGTTGTCATTGATGTCAACCCAAGCAGCACTAGGGGCAAACCCAATATTGCATGGGAATTTTTACCTACCAAATTATTATATTCTGGTTCAATAATGTTTTTGATGGTTTCTACTTGTCAAAATGTTTCTATTGATATATGGCACACCACATAATTCTTCATGGTTTGAGATATATTCATGTTTAAAGTTTATACCCCCAGTTAGTGGGCTAAAACCCCATAGGGTTGTGGCATGGGTCATTGACAAGTTATAATTAATATTTTTTAAGCTCCTAAAATCCCTCCCATGTTCAATTGTTGAAGCCCCTCTCAACCTAAGCATTTATATAAATTGTGATCCTCATTTCCTCCTCATGCAAGGGATTTTTCCATCTAAAACAGGTCATCGCGGAATTTTCGCTCTAATTTTTTTTTATTTGAAGGTTCAAAAACTGAAATTTTTATGAGGCGAAGCCAAAATCCTGAGGAAGCAGCTGTGAAAATTCCAGATCAAGGTGCACAATATTTTCAAAGATGTGATCTGTGTAAGTCAGGGTTTTTGCAGGCTCCTGAAATTCATCTCAAACAAGTGACCTTGGTAAAATTTTCATAAATATCTCTCTGAGTATCGGATTGGAATTTAGTTAAAATTGGCAGATGGTGCACAGACTGTAGTGTTCTCTCTATCAATTTCAGAGCCAAATGAAAAAACAGTGACACTTGGCACGTCGTACAAGTTTTCTTTACTGAAACAATCCATAATTAGGGCATTGTGAGATATTAGGTATAACTCTCTCTTGAAGAATCCAAATT
Source organism: Pinus albicaulis (assembly GCA_034641835.2). Lineage (NCBI taxonomy): Eukaryota > Viridiplantae > Streptophyta > Pinopsida > Pinales > Pinaceae > Pinus > Pinus albicaulis. The sequence goes on from CM076577.1 coordinate 1,417,505,632, forward strand.
GGGTCAGACCTGTGGCATTGGAAAGATGACTCAGAGGAATAATATAGGACCAAAAACTAGATATTGGGAACCTGAAATAATAGAGATATAAAAGATTCAATATCGAGCTCCTAGAAGGCAAAGAAAAGCCTAGATCATGTGTTGTCAAGGGTTGCAAAGGACCATACTTTCTAGGGAGGCAAGGCAAAGAAAGGTGCAACAGAGGGTAGCGTGAAAAGAGCAGAAACCAAGGTGCATAACAGCAACAATAAGTTCATCACATGAAGTATTCCAGTGGGCAGCACTGCATACAATCATTGTAAAGGTATCATTGTACTAAGTCATTGTAAATTCATTATTGTACAAATTGTACTAGTGTCTATTTGCCAAGAGTTGAAGAGGTAGTGTCGGGTGGTCTAGGATCATCATTAGGTGGTTGTGTCATAGTTGGGGTTATGGTATAGTGTGTCTTATTCTTCTACATCATTCTATGTCATTGTAAAGTGGACCATTTTCCTTGGTACGGGAGTCCATTCTTCTTTTATTCTTCTACAGGGTGGTAGGATGGTGCTAGGGTGAGTTGTAGCTAATTGGGTGTTGGGGCATATGTTCAGTTGACTACTGAAGAATCACGAGCGTTGGAGCATCCATCCAATGGGAGCTGGAGAAGAATGTTTTTCTAGATTCTAGGAAGTTGGAGCTTTATTTTCAATTGGAGTTGAATATTAAAGAATTATTAGAAAAGCATTAGGTGGTTTTTTTCCTGGAGTGGGTTTCCACCTTAAAAACTGTGTGAATTTTTGTTCCTTTTTTTTACTACTATATTTGTACAAACACTGATGATAATTTAAGATTAACTAATTCTCTAATTGAAAGGAATACTGATTCACCCCCCTCTCAGTATTTCCAACAATTTAAACACAACACAATGTTGAAGTATCATCATCCAACAAACCAACAGATAAGGAGATGAATGTCATGCAGAAATACAAAGAAATAAAGATGAGAAATGAAGCCTTGAAGAGTGATACATATAACCAATATTGGAAGCAGTCACCAAGTGACCAAAGAATATTGCTTTCCTCTTTTGGCTACAAAACTAGGAAGATGCATATGACCTTCCTGCAGCCTAAAGTAAAGCATCCAAATCATCAGCTGATTACAAAAATACATCATATGAAGTTCAAGCAGAAGATCTTCATCCAATTTATCAAATAGAATTTCTCAAACAAGTTTGTGAAATGCTTTATTCCTCAATGACAAATAAAGCCATGAGTGTACAAAAGCTTCAAAAAACTCTTTGGAACATCAGAGATCATCTCAAAATAGAAAAGGCATCCTCACAGGCTAAGGATAATATAAAAAAATCACTGGAATATTTTATTATTGAAGTAGGATATGATACTAATAACGTAAAAGTTGCAGATGAACTGATAAAAAAGAAGAATGTAGGCATTGTTGCATTAAAGAAACAACTAAAACTACCTACTATTGAACATCCTCAGGCAAAGGAAGTATTAAAAGATGCAAATCCGAAAGATGAGATGATGAATCTCATTCTTCAGTTGACTGCCCAGATAAAAGAAATGGAGAATGAAATGGACAAGTTTGTCCAAGAAAAAAAGGCCATAGCAGAAGAAGTCCCTGTCACTGTAATTCTTGTAGTCACAAAAACTATGCTTTCTACACTAGCAGAATCATTGGCCCCTATAGTTCCTATTGCTACAACACTTCCTATTACCTCAGCAACAACTTCAACAACAAAGTCTCCAACAACAAAAGCAAAACCTACTGATGAAGCAATTAAGTTAGATAAAGCAATCTAGGAAATGTCTATTCAAAAAAATGAAATCAACAGACTCAAATAAAAGTTGAAAAGTTTGATTGATGAGAAGAATTTAGTTTAAATTATGCACAACAATGAAGTGAAAAAGACAAATAGGTTGACAGAGAAATTGAAGAAGTTAGAAAAAGATCTAACGTTGAAAGAACCTATGGCACAAGTCAAGCAACAACTTTGAGCCAATATCATTGAATCCATCAATGATATTTGGCCATCCATTCAGGTTATCTATGAAAAAAAAGATCTAATTAAAGCAACAATTGAATCCATCCAAAAATTCAAATAACTTGGTAAGAATCCCAAAGAAGCACTTGAATTCATCAAATTTATTAATTCCAAAAATAAATAGGAGTTCGAAGATATTGGAATTAGTGACAGGACAAAAGCCATCCTAGAAGTTAGGAAGGTAATTTCTAAAAAGAATTTGATGATACAGCTAGAAGGGAAATGCCAGAATATGGAAGTTTCCATATCCAGGTTCATAATGAAGATTGATATTCTAAGGTAGAAAGGCCTTCCAAATCCACTGGTTATAAATGATAGGCTGATGAAACAATAATAATTTGATAAGAATATCAGAGAGGTAGCTAAGGAGAAAGCCAATAACTAAGCCATGCAAGGTATTCCAACAGGGAAAGTACTCTACAAAAGATTTGAAAACCTATTTTACCTATAGAATGAGGTAAAATACTTATTTGTCAACAAGCCTACATTTTCAAAGTATACAGAGGTAGATGAAATATTCAAAATGATGGTGAAGATCAAATGACCAGAAGTTGAATTTTGGGAAAAAATGACTGATTTACTGTGAAGAGAACAACTAAAAAACAAAGTAGTCAAAAGGTTAAAACAACATTAATATTTTATAGTAAAAAGAGATAGTCAAAGAGTATCAAATAGGTTAAAGAGTATTAGATGAAAAATATGGTTTAAAGTTAAAATTAGAGATAAAAAACATAGTTGAAAATTGCTAGCATAAAGGACACTCCACTACCTAACAAACAACCTTCGTTGAGAAAACAACAAAGAGAGAAATTAGCAAAAATATCGTAGACAACAATAGTAAATTCAATAAAAGCGGGGACAACTTGCACTAGTTAGATAGTTGTCTCTATCTTCTTGCATGAAGATATTTATTTTCCATAAATAATTCCTAAGTTTATTTTAGGATATTTCGTAGATTTTTGGTATATATACTTCAGATTTCGAAGTATTGAGTGTGGATGAATTGCTGAACATTTCTAGAGTTGTACTATTCTGGAACCTGAGGGTGATTGTACCAATTTTAAGTCAACAGACTAGATTAAAGCAATAAAGAGATTATATTACAGTATTCATGTGTTGGGCCACTATAGTGAAGTACTTTCTATTTGTTCATTTGTTTCTTTCTGAATTTTTCACATGCTTATATGTTTTCTTAATATAAATGATATAACAGGAATGTTATTACAGAATATGTTTAATTACACTCTTTCTTGAACTGTTTGTCATTTATATGTTTTCTTCTGATATCCAGAGTAGCGAATTCTTAATTTCTCCCTTGTTTTGATTGGCTTCTCTATTTTCACTCATTATCCAAATTTGAGAACCATTAATTGCTCTCTTACCCTGATTGAAACCATTTTCACCATTAGCCTAAGGATTTGAAGTGACTGAACTATCTTGCTCTGTGAATACTTCCCTTGAGAACATTGATCCTGATTCTGTTGCTTGACATTTTGACTCCATTAACCCAATGGAATGTGGACCTACATCTATCCATTTGTGTAAATGATTTCACCACCAAACCAAATCCAAAATTCAAATCCCAAGTAATTGTACATAACTATCCTAAAATCAACTACAATAAACAAAAATAAATCATATAGAGAGAGCACTCTCTCAGCATTAGGAAGGCTAGATCCTAAGGCTTAAAAGTAGGTTGGTTGTTACCTCTAATATTCTTTAAACGAAAAAAAATAAACAACCCTTTCAGAATTATTGGAGTGATAACATTCTGGCGACCATACTGGGAAACTAACCAATCCTCAATGTTTAAAATTAATATTAAAGGAAATAACTTTACTTATATTTTCACCTAAGATTTCTTTAAAGGGTTGTTAAGTAAAATTTTCATAAAAACTGAAATTCTGGCTTCCAGAAGAGTCTACTATACTAGGTCTAATTCAGATCTAGAACCTATTGTAATAGTAGATAATCCTGACAAAATTTTAAAGAAAAACAAAAAAGTATAAAGTTTAGGTAATAAAAATTTATTGATCAAGGAAAATTCTCTTCCCAATAAATTATCAAGTTTACAAGACATTGAATTTGATTTAGCTTTTGAGAAATCTTTGTTTAAAACTAAATCAGAAAGTGACATATATAAAAGTGTAATAGATCTTGATTTCATTTCATTTATTTAAAGTAAGAAGGAAACTGTTTCACTTGATTCAGATGAAAAAGCCCTAGAAGTTCATCATAAACTTGATGCTTTAACTACAAATTTGATTAAGGAAATTTATGAAACTTATCTTCAACATTGAGTTGAATTGATTGCTTTATCTACATATACCCCTAATCCTTCTACCAGTCATTTAGAATCTGCAGATTCATCCTTGTTTAGTACCACCTCATCTATTATTTCCACCACACTTCATTCCATAGAATCCTTCATTCCTAAGCTTCCTCTACAACCTAGAATTTTATTTCCATCCCCAAATACTACAAGTTCATCCTCTAGCATTGCTGCTGCATTTTCAAGAACTTCAACCACATTTCCAAGTCCATCTTCTAGTGTATCAAACTCATCACCAAGCGCCTCTTCTAGCATCCCAACTACATCTTCTAATATCTCAACCTCATCACCAAGCACTTCAAACTTACCTCCTAGCCAAGATAGAATCCAAGCCATGGCTACTAGATATGCCTCATTGGTCCTACAAGCCCCTATACATGCCATGCCCAAGACTACCAAAGAAAAATCTTTCAATTTGATGGTACTAGTCATTACACTTCCCAACAACATGTTAAAGAAATGACAAATTACTTTGAACTGCATGAAATATATGAAGCATATGTTCAGATGAGATTTTTTTCTCAAACTTTAGTTGGTGATGTAATAAGTGGTTTAAAGGTTTACCTGCTGGTAGTATTGCTGATTTAGCTGCCTTCCATAGGATGTTTCTTAATATATGGGAGAAAAATAAGAATCCATTTCAAATTTTTTCTGAATTTGAAAAGATAAAAAGAGCACCTAATGAAATAGTTCAGGACTATTGTACAAGATATAACCGTATTTACAATGCAATCCATACTAATCTTAAACCTCAAACAGACTCTTCCCTGATCAAATTAATTGATGGAATTGATACAGGTATGGCTTACTAACTGAGAGAGAGAAACCCAAAAAAATTAGAGCAGATGCAAAGTAATGTTGTAAGTGTAGAAGCAAACTTGTTAGCCAAGAAAACTAGATTGAGAAATTAAGGAAGAGTGACAATAAAAGAGGAAACATCTACATCAGATAGAAAAATAGATAGCCAGTCAACAATATTACAAAGAATGATGGATAGAATAGACAATATCTAAAGGAAGCCATAGTGGGATAATCAACAATAAGGCCCTGACATAAGAAATCCCAATTTCAGGAAAAACACCAACACTGGTAAATCTAGAGAATTAGCACCTGATCAAAAAATAAGACCACCTTTCCAAGAGAACTATGCTGAAATTTCTCACCAAAACGAAGATGTTGAAGATCCTTAGATCAATCTAATGGGAATTAATGATGATAATACCGTTTTTCTTACACAAGAAGAAAAAGAGTTATATGAATTACAATAGTTACAATTAGAATCTAGTGAGTCTTTTGATTGCAAGCAAGGTTATGAGTTTGCCATTAATGAACTTCATAAGTAACATAACCTTAGGAGTAAGAAAAATATGGAAGCCCCTACTAAGAAATATGCCCAAACTTAGAGAAAGAAAACAATAGAAGCTCCTATAACCAAAGTACTGCAAATCCTCCCTACGGAAACCCAGTAAAAATCTAGTTCAAAACATAAAACTTCAAGTCCTAATCTGAAAATTTCTAGTCCTAAAATTGCACTCAGTCCTAAAATTGTTGACATTACAGATATTGATGTTCAAAAATCAGCTGATCCTAAAAAATCTGTTGCTGTGAAAACAACAACTACTGACCCTAAAACATCTGCTGTTGATCCAAAATCAGCTGATCCTAAAACAACTGCTGTGAAAACAGTTGCTGAAACTTCAAAAACTATCAAAATTACCACTGCAACTCAAATTGTCCCTCAAAAGAAGATAAAAAACTATAAAAAATGGAAACACAAACATAAAATGAAAAACCAAATGCAGAAAAAGAAGAGAAACATATCGAAACTGTAGTTAGTAAAGAAGAAGTCATTCAGTTAGGAAAAACACAAGCACCATTTAACATTCAAAATGAAATTTCCAAACTGAAAATACCAATTCCTTTAACAGAATTGGTAAAGAATGATTTATAAAAATCACAAATCACTGAAACATTAAACATGAATGAAGGAGAAGACTCTGTTAATTTGGGTGATGACCAACCAGAACTAATTTTTGGTCCTAAGGTAAATGGAAAACACCAAGAAGGAGGAGTTCCTCCTTTCTACATTAGCTTGATTGTTCATGATAAAATATTATATAATGCTATGTTATACTCAGGAGCTTTACATAATTTAATGCCAAAATCCATTATGGAAACTTTGAATTTAGAGATCACTAAACCTTATAAATATCTTTTCTCTTTTGATTCCAGTAAGGTGAAATGTATAGGCATAATCAAAGATTAATGTGTCACTCTAGTCCAATACCCAAGAAAACGTATAGTCATGGATATTGTAGTTGTTGATATCCCTCCTAAGTATGGAATATTGTTATCTTGCTCATGGGGAGAAAAACTACAGGGATCTCTACAATTAGACATGTTTTATGCCACTATTTCAGTATTTGGTTAACCGAAGAAAATTTACAGAGATAATCTAATGAAGCACATGGTTAGTAGTGTAGAAGGACCTCAAAACTATCCTATTTATTCTACACCTACTGATATGGACTCTTTCATTTTATGTAATTTTGAATCTGGCATAGAGAACAACACATAATTAAAATAGAAAAAGAAATACCCAGACAATGAGAACATATTTCATGAATCAATGTGGCACCTAGAATTTGATGGATTAGTGAAAAAATTAGGAGCAGGAGTAGGAGTTTGGATTCACAACATGGAAAAAAATCGTTCTGAAGGTCATGCCTTTAGATTAAACTTCAAATGTACAAACAACATGGCCTAGTATGAAGCTTTGATTTTAGGATTGCAGATTGTTAGAAATTTAGGAGGAAAAAGAGTTTCTATCATGGGGGAGTATGATTTAATTGTAAAATAAATTAGAGGAGAATATTATGTATATAATCCTATATTAAGCCAATATAGAGAAACAATTTGAGATCTGATCAAAGAATTGCTTGAATGTGAATTTGCTGTAATTCCTAGAAAACAAAACATACAAGCACACAGTTTAGCAACTTTTGCTAGTACCTGTAATCTGCCTTTTCAGCCAAATCACCAATATACAACAGAGGTAAGACACATGCCTACTATACCAGACAACTAAAATATTGGCAAATGTTTTCACATGATACTCAAATCTATCACTTTATGAATGTTGAGGGAGAATTCCAAAATTGTAACATAGATACATATTGTAGAGTATATGATAAAATAGACAATGAGATAGATGTAAATATTTTAGATTTTATTGAACCCACTAAATTTACTCAAGTAGAAATAGATAAACTAGAAAAGGTAGAAATAGAAGAATTAGGAGATGATGATTCTGACATTTTAAACCTTAAGAATAAATTTTTACCTAAAGAATTAGCCCCATTAGAAGATATTTTTGATTCAAATGATGTTGCAAAAAAACCAAAGATGGAACCATTAAGATCAAATATAGAAGAATGCAATATAGGAACATAATAAAGGCCTAATCTCATCAAAATTTCAAAAGCCCTACCTCAAGAAGAAAAACTGAAATGCATAGCTTTGTTTAAGGAATTTCATGATGTATTTGCATGGAAATATTATGATACTAGCATAGTACAACATAAAATACCCATAAAAGAAGATCAAAAACCTTTCAAATAGAAGCTTAGGAGAATCAATCTAGTTTTAATGCCTTTGATTGAAAAAGAGGTAAAGAGAATGTATGAAGCCGAGATCATTACACCTATCAAATATTCTGCTTGGGTTTCAAACCTAGTTCTCACTAGAAATAAAACAAGGGAGACCAGACTTTGTGTTGATTTCCAAAATTTAAACAAAGTGTCCCTAAAAGATAACTAACCTCTCCCCAAGATGGACCATATTCTATAGAGGGTGGTTGCTTCATCCATGATTTCATTTATTGATGGATTCTATGGGTATAACCAGATTTTAGTTGAGCTAGAAGACCAACCAAAGACAACATTTACTACTCCTTGGGGTACATTCATGTATTTGAAAATTCCTTTTCGATTAATGAATGTAGGAGCCACATTTCAGAGTGATATGGATATATATTTTGCTAAAGAAATTCATGATTTTCTTGTAATCTATATAGATGATATAAATGTATTTTCAAAAACTGATAATGAACATTTAGATCACCTGAGGCAAGTATCTATCAAACGTAGGAAATTTGGTATTTATTTGAATCCCAAAAATACTCTATTTGGACTTAAAGAAGGCAAAATATTAGGGCATATTATATCAAAAGAGGGAATTAGAATAGAGCTAGCCAAAATAGAGTCCATTTTGAACATAAGCCATCCTAGAAATATTAAGGAATTGCAGGCTTTCTTATGTAAAATCAATTTTCTTAGAAGATTCATTTCAAACTTTGCAGAAATAATTAGAGAACTCAAGAAAATGTTGAAAAAGGAATCAGAACTTAAATGGAAAGTAGAGGCCAAACAATCATTTGAATCAATCAAACAAGCCCTTACAAGAACACCAGTCCTAATAAGTCCTAATTTCAAAAAAGATTTTATTATTTTTTCTTTTGCTTCAGAACATAATATTGCTGCATTTTTACTGTAGAAAAATGGGCCATGAACAACCCATTGCTTTCCTCAGAAAATCACTAAGAGATGCTACTTTAAAGTATAACATAATGGAAAATCATGCGCTAGCATTAGCGAAGGCTATTAAAGACTTTAGAGTGTACATCTTGTATTCACACATCATTGCTTATGTTCCAAATTCAGTAGTGAATGACATTATAACTCAGAATGGGCCTAATGGTAAGAGAGGAAAATTGATTTCCACCATTTTGGAATATGACATGGAAATTAAGCCCACCAAACTCATTAAAGGTCAAGCTTTAGCCAAACGCATGGTTGAATCAAACTGTCATGCTTTAGATATAAATTTATTTCCCAATTAGATGATCAGGAAGAGATGGCGACTCCACAGATCAGTGAAGGATTTTAAGATTCACCATGGTATGCAGATATCATATTTTTACTACTAAATTTACAAGCTCCTCCTGGATTGTCAAGAACTAAAGCTAGAATTTTTAAAGTTAAATGCAATAAAATTTTGTATCATAGATAATGCTTTGTTTTGGAAAGATCATGGTGGAATTTATTGAATTGTTTGCTTAAAGATGAAGCTGATAAAGTTATGGAAGAGTTTCATGTAGGTGACTATGGAGGACACTTTTACTGGAATTAAATTGCAGATAAAATCTTGAGAGCTGGTGTTAGGTCCCTATATC